>CM068829.1:63049595-63202095 GCA_028554795.2 Sinohyriopsis cumingii | reverse complement strand
TCTAGTGATGTATGATATGCAATAAACATCAATAGTAGATATATCAAAATCTGATCAGGGTGCTGAAATCCATTCAGTGTAAGAAACAGGGTAGAAATCCATGCAAGGTTTAGGAAATGGGGCATAAAAATCCATGCAGTGTATAGGAAATGAGGCATAGATTAGAAATCCATGGAATGTAAAGGAAATGGGGCATAGAAATACATGCAATGTGTAGGAACAGGGCATAGAGATTCTTGCTGTGTGTAGGAAATGGGGCATAACAATCCATTCATTGTGTAGGAAATGGGGCATAGAAATCCATGCAATGTGTAGGACATGGGGCAACATCTATGAGCCTCTAGAAGGCAATAAAACACAACTTAAAGCCAAAACAAGAAATTGTAGAAATAAAATAAACAACAACACAAAGCAATATATTGATGAAAGTGAGATACCAAATACACATCCTTTATCTCAGCAAACACACTTTAACAAATTTATGGATGTGATAGTAACTTTTGAAGAAAACAAGTAGACATCATGCTCTGTTATTCATCCATGTTTAAACATGGTGGAATTGCATCGAAGGGTTCCTGTACAATATTTCCACAAGAAAGTATCGAACCAGCCCATTTCCTTCGACTATCCAAGGAAATATGAACAAGTAAGGTGGAAAAGAAAGGGTCTAATAATCCTTATGTACAGCTTTAAGTGTGCAGATACAAAGTTCAGTATGTTTAATTTGGCTGAAAGTTAATACACTAGTGATTCAGGTATCATACGTACCATATGTACTCACTTATAGGTCACATCAAACTGAAAACAACAAAGATACTGATCTGCCATATCATCATATGCCTGCATATCAGGGTCTATGTTGTTTGTTCTACTGATTACTCCTAACAAACTGCACAGACTCAGATCTGCTGGCACCTTAGGCAGTTTGCAGATGGATTGGACTTATAAGCAAGTATATATGGTAGTGAGGAAACATTGAACTGACTGCCTCAAAATGGGGAACTTACAGACATTTACACAACTGAGTAACAAGCTTAAGTGGGTGAGCTTATTACTCACCTGGCTTACCTATTCTAACAGCTTATTACTCACCTGGCTTACCTATTCTAACAGCTTATTACTCACCTGGCTTACCTATTCTAACAGCTTATTACTCACCTGGCTTACCTATTCTAACAGCTCATTACTCACCTGGCTTACCTATTCTAACAGCTTATCTTTTTATTCAGCAGGTTTATATTGCACCATAAGAACAAAAACTGTAAACTATCTCTCAAACTTTATATCATGTTTATTTTCCTATTTTACTATATCTTGATAAAAGATCTTTTTTTAAAGATAAATGCACAATTGTTCATGAATTAAATCATCCAAGATCTTGATGGTATAAACAAATTTACCAAGTTTTATATAAACTTGATAAGAACCATACTTTCTAGATCAGACGTTCGCAGACTGTGGATCCAATCAGGTGGTCCTTGGAAAGGTTTCAGAATAACAGACAAATGGTAAAATCAACAATAGGAAAGATCATAAAGTGAACCACAAAAAACAGTGTTTCGGAGCCACAGCTACAGATCTAGTAAGGTGACAAGACCAGTCAATAAGATACACAGTCTCTAATTAATAAAGACCAGTCAATAAGATACACAGTCTCTAATTAATAAAGACCAGTCAATAAGATACACAGTCTCTAATTAACAAAGACCAGTCAATAAGATACACAGTCTCTAATTAATAAAGACCAGTCAATAAGATACACAGTCTCTAATTAATAAAGACCAGTCAATAAGATACACAGTCTCTAATTAATAAAGACCAGTCAATAAGATACAGTCTCTAATTAATAAAGACCAGTCAATAAGATACACAGTCTCTAATTAATAAAGACCAGTCAATAAGATACACAGTCTCTAATTAATAAAGACCAGTCAATAAGATACACAGTCTCTAACTAGTATCACAGACAGATCTCACTTATTTTAGAACCGCAGTCGATGACTGTAATAACATAACCTTATTTATCAAGGTAGGTCAATCAAAATCTGATTTAAGCCTCCAGGCTTGTAAGAAGCTTAGCAAATCAGAAAAAATTACCTTATTAATAATAATAGATCTTGCTCTTAATCAAACCCGTCCAATATCATGTTAATATGTACGACTGTGTCACAAGTTTGATTCATATTTAATCCAAAATATTGCTGCATTAATTTCACTCTTACTCAGAATTGATTACATCGGCCTGATTACCAATTCTGATTATAATTCTATCCAAAATACTGTTTGTAGATTGGTGAGATGTACTGAGTTAATCAGACACAAGATCAATTCATAAATATTCATAGGTCTGGCTCATAAATATTCATAGGTCTGGCTCACAATTCTATTGTAAACTCCTAAAAGACTGCATAGACCCAGATCTGCCAGAACACTGAGCAACATTATATCTGGTTTTGTGCAGTTTGTAGTTGGACCAGCTTATAAGCAAGTAATACGGTAATAAAAACAAATATCGGTTTTAGAATCTATGAAGCAAAAATTGCAGGTCAATACCTACTACTAAGAGACTTAAAGAAAACGTACAAGAAACAAAAAGAATTCCATGTCTGTTTAGCAAATGAATGGTAAAGACGTTAGCATTCTGATGGTGTCCCTCTGGTACACTTAGCTGTGCCTTTGTGATGTGTATGCACTCCTGCATGCATCAGGCGATGAAGGCACACACACAAGTATTTAGTAATGTCCAGCACAATCTCAAAGAACAGAAAGTAGCTGCATAACTGGCTTGCTTAACAAAACCTTGCTTTACCAAAATCTTTTAAAAATCATCGAAGACACGACTAAAACTATGTAGATATATTAACAAGTCTCCTAAAACAGAAATAATAAAATATTGTGTTTCATTAGGATACATATTTCTGTTCTACAAGAATGGGTTAAAAGTTTTTCCCAGTGAATTGCCAAACATCTCGGACGGCAATTTGTCATGATATACCATTGGTAAAGTGGAACTAAAAATACTATGTCAAATATAAAGAATTTGTTTTATAAAGTACTAATATATACATAATCAAACAAAGAATAAAATTTTAACAAGTTTGTATCCTCTAATTATTCGGTTTATTCCAGTACAACATTTTTAAAAAATCTATGATAACTCATCTTTTCTTGATAAATGATTAGCTGGATGATTCATTTAAAAGTATTTAATCAATTATAAGTTATATTGTGCAACCATATTAACAGTCTGTACACACTTTGTATTACAAAAAAAAAACTAAAGTAGCATTCTGGCACATTTTTAAAAGAGTAAATCAAACTTGTTTTAAACTATCATTTTGAAAATCCCATTTTGAGTCAGTACATTTTTAGTTCAAAACATATTTTGTATTTAATCATTCCAGTTTTAACTCTTGAGTTTTTTGTCTTCACAAGAAAAATAGTGGTCCATTTCAGCTTAACCACAGTGAACTATTTCAAAATTCAAGTATGATCATTTAATGCTCACCTTTTAGTTACAATTTTAACCCAACAAAAAAGCACACTAGTTACATGTCTGGTTCACGTTCTGTCTTTGCTGAAGCTGACAATTTGTGTTCAGTTTGTTTGTTGTTTTTTTCTCAAACTTTTCTCTCCTGCACAATGCTTAACATTTTCGAATTTTGTAATTCAATTTTCCATTTCCTTTTTCTTCTGTCTGCAATCATTTCAGTTAATTTGTTTTGCTTTTAACTTTCACTGTTTTCAAACATATCCTACTAAAGTTTAAACAATAAAGTGATAACTTAGCTGCTAATTGACTGTTATGGTCTGTAATATGTTTTCATTTTCAACTATGATCAAGGACAGCATATCAATCAACAACATTTCTGTAATGGATTTGTATGGTATCTTCCAAATACGGGATCTTGACCCTGTGAAAAATCTCATTTGTTAAGCAGCATCTGAAATCAGCTGTGTCCGCTTCCTATGCTATGCTTACTTCATATGATTTTTATTATATCATAACATACTGTGAAATTTCAAACTTACCTGAAGATAAGCTATAACCCTGAGAGTCAAGGTGGCAATATAAAGAGAATTTGTGACAAAGTCCAGGATATTCCACATATCGTGAATATATTCATGAGCTCCTTCATCCCACAACTGCTTGATCTCTGCCCAGATCAGACCTGTCAATTATACAATAATGCAGTTTCTTCATGCTCATGAAGAAAGATGATCTCATAAAATTCCCTTGATTACACGCTATTAGTCATTGAACGTTTTTTGCACCAGTAACTTTTAAGTTTTGATTGATGTTGATAGACCTTACCAAAGTTTAAATCAAAGACTCAAAAATTTTCTGCAAACTGAGATTCAGCGTTATCTTACTGATGCTATTTCTAACGCTGGGATTTGTTTTATTGCGAGATAGATGCAAAGTGACATAGATACAATGTGAGATAAATACAACATGAGATAGATAAAATGTGAAATAGATACAACATAACTGATGCACAAATAACTCTTTAGTTTTAAAACTGTACATATAGGAATCCTAATATTGTTTGAATAAATGAGTTTAGGAATTTCTCGAAAGTAATTCTCAATTTTTCCTCACTGATAAAAGAATAATTTTAGGGACAAGCAGAATATTATTACTGTAATCCTTAATGTATGCTTTAATATTCAGAGATAAAAACAAAAAAAACTCATAAATCCAAATCAAGTAGTCATGTAATAGCAAAAGGTCCAAGAGTATCTGGTATTGCTCAACGATTTACACAGCTTAACAGTTGACAATTTTGCTAAGCAGGTTTATGTAGTATTTGAAGAACAAAACCTAAGTAACATTCTATTAAACAATATATGAAGTTGATTTTACTTATTTTCCTATGTCCTGATTACATTTCTTTTTAAAGAAAAGTCTAAAGATGAAATTATAATTAATATGCACAGTCTCTTGCTCATAATCAATGCCATCCAAGATCTTGAACACATAATCCCGTTTTATAAAATGTTATCAAATTGGATAAGAAATATGGTCTCAAGGGCTAGAGAGGTAAAACGTTCAACCAATCAGAAGCAAGGGCTAGAGAGGTAAATAGTCTAGCCAATCAGATGCAAGGTATCTCACTTATTATAGAACCTGGCGTAAGATCTCTTGAGTGGTAACAAGTGCAACCAATCAGATACTAGACTATCTCATTAATGCTTACTTCTTGCGCCTAATCAAACTCATACAGCATCTTGACAATATATGACAAATTCAACAAGTTGGATCAAAGTCGGCTCAGCAAACAGTCTCTAAAGTGGTACAAAGTCTTATATCAGATGCAAGACTGGCTCATAAATATATGCGGTTTCAGTCATAAAAAGCATTAAACATTATGATGATTAGTACATTAAGCAGGTCTTGATTAAAATCTGGTCACAGATACAGTCTCTCCGGTGGTAAGAAGCTCTGCCAATCATATGCAAGATGACTTAATTTATATACACCGATCATGTTCTTAAATTTTTTTACATACATTGATGATATAAGCCAAAACTGGACCAGTATGTATTAGTATTGTATGGCAAATAGTGCGGATGAGAAATACAGCTTCAATAGCCGAGCAATAAGCTAAACCAAGCAGATACAAGATCACATCATTAATATGCACGGATCTTGCTCATTGTTGAAAACTGTCCAACATTTTGATAATATAAGCGTATATTCTTGGTTTCGAAACAAACTGGACCACAGACATGATTTCTAAAGCGCTAATGAGTTGAGCTATACGTAAAAGTCATACATGCTTTCAGTGCCAACTTGGGTGTTGTTTTTATCACACGTACTTTTTAAACACCAATTATTCATGCTATCTGGATCCTCGTACATCGATATTCACCTGGAAGGTCATTATTTATATGACCCGATAAACACATACTGCCCAACTCTTATGTTTTGGTATGTGAACATTTTTAGACAAGGTTAACCAAAAGGTGTGAACCAATAAAAACCAGACTGAATGTCATGTGCTGCGATGTCACAATCAAAGTTACTCATGTTGAAAATAAAATGTATACTACTCTATATTGTGACGATTAGACCTGACATACACTTATCTCCACCTAAATTCGTCTGGAAGGTTTATAATGACAGTTATGGTGCAAAGTATTCAATAGTCGGGATTAAATAGACTTTATTTAAACTGTATTAGTATTAAATTTTAGAACATTTAATATTTATGAGGAGTAAATGTCCCAGCATGACCACATTGACATACACATTAATCAGATGTAAGATTACTTCATTGATATGTGTGCACCTTGTACATTATCAGACATGTAAGAGATCTTGATGATGTAAGCATATATTGGCAAATTTGGATCAGTGATATACGGCCTACAGATTGGTAACAAGTTCAGTCAGTCAGATGCAAAACCATCTCATTTGCAAGCACCGATCTCGCTCAATATCGAATTCGTCCGAGATCTTGATGATATAGCAAAATTAAAGGTAGAAAAAGGAATACGGACTTTAGTCAGTTAACAAGCACTGCCAATCAGATGGAAGATCGCCTTATTAGTATGCATGATCTCGCTCACGATGGAATTCGTCCGAGAGCTTAAAAGTACAAGAATATATTCGAAGTTTAGTGATTCGATCATAAATATGGCTTCCAGAGTGGTAATAAGGTTAACTATTCAGATAAAACATAACCTAATTATTATTCATAAATTGCCTTCATAATCGAATTCGTGCGAGATTTTGATGATATAAATCCATATCCTAATTTTGATTATAATTGGATCAGAAATATAAACTCCAGAGTAATAGCAAGAGTTGCCAATGGATGGACGCTACATGATGGATGACACAAGATTCACGACGGACGCAGGGCTATGCCATTCAGATACTTAGTGGACCAGGCCCAGACCTTTTCTGCGTATTCTAGAACAATACAGAGAATGTAAAAATATGCTGTTTTTAATTACCCTTATGCCCATGATTGTTTTTGCATGACATCAAATTTTATGACGGCACGGCTTAATGAAGCACTAGTATGAGGCCATTTAAAGTAAATTCGATTATTTTTAATCAAAATTGCAGGAATAACATTAAAAATTAAAAGTGCAGGTATTTCATTGATGTTTGATCGACTTTAACATAGGCCAAGTCTCTGACGTTAGTCCATGGCGCTTACGTCAAAGTCAATTGCTGGTAGAAAGTCAACATTTTGCCTCCCCAAACACGAGGTGGCGCTTGCCAGCCTATATTTGAAACGAATGATCCAAATAAATGTGTGATTTGCAGAGGTCGATAGTTTTGTTGTTTATCTTCATGCCAACTCATTCACACCTTACACATTTTGTCTCTGGTCGGCGATATTTTTTCCATACCGGCGATTGAAGACGACTGAGAAAATGCTTTCTTTAACAAAGACTCTGTGAGTCAGGTGATACATAATAATTACCAGATATAATGATAGATAATTTACGCTAATGACTTTTACAAGGTGCACATTTCTATGGAAGCTTGATTATGAAAATAAAAGCTTGACAACGGCTAGTATGTGTTCATGTGGTAAAATATGAACATTTCAATAGGCAATGGGTTTTGACGTCATCCGTGAATGGAGTGAGGTGACAATACTGGTATTAACATAGCATTATCATCATAAATTCCAGCCTCCAATTTTAGAAACATGTCTGAAAGTTCAATTCAATCTTGAGACAGTTAATTAGTTAAATCTACGTCAGAGTTAAATTTCTTCACATCAAATTTCTAGATTTAAGCCTTGTCCTTAAGTTCGAAATCAATCATGTTGATGCAATGAAGGTCTGCACCGTCACGCTTCATTTGGCTGATGCAGCCAGCGTGATTCGGATGAAAACAGAAAACTTGTAAATCCATTACAAGGAAACAAATTATTCAGTTAAACTAAACATCAGCTATTTTATAACCCTACATTACTTTCTCCTGTTTCATACAGAGTGGTATTTACAACGAGAGTTTTCTCCTTTTAAGCAAAAATATAAATAATTCCTTCAAGAAAACCATCTCAACTTATTGCCTCTGTGTGTGTTGTTCGTTTTTTGTCCATGCACACTTTTTATTTTATAAATTATTACCTTATGTTAGTACGTTACATTTGCTGATAACCATATAAATGTGATCTTTATTATTTACTTTTAAGCTGTACATGTCCAACCGAATAAAATCATTTTTAAATTTTTTAAAAAGCATAGTTGCCCATCAGACAACCTGATACAATCTGGTTGTCTTAGCAAGGACAGGCTGCTGTCCAATTACGGTAAAATCTTTATTCTAATTCCAATTAAAACTGTGATTGATCAATGATTAAAAAATAAAAATAAAAAAGAGTCCAAAATTCTTATTTTCAGTTTTCATTGTACTGCATGTTGAAAACCCATTTTATTGATATAATCTTGGCAAATATACAATATTATTTGTTTTAAACCCTTAACATTACCAATTATCTGTTTCAACGTCTGAGCGTTACAATATATGTTTGACCTTTGCGTTTTAGTCACTTCATTGCACATCTTTAATATTTAGTTGTCTTAGGCAACGAGACTAGTGATTTTTGTACCTCTAGTTAGGTCCAACTGAAATTTCAGAACAATAACCCTAACCATCTTTTTTTTTTCGTGTACAACAGAGTGACATAAGATATTATTAGACTGCTTCCATTCCTTTCAAAACAATTTAGCATGTACAATCTGGCTTATATAGACTAAATGAACTAGATGCCTAAAACACTAATATTTAAACTAACATGTTCCTTTTAAAGTAAAAATAAACCAAAGTATACTGTCTCTACTAGCTTATAAGTCGAGTCTAACTCAAACAACAGAGAACCTGATCTGCCATAGCATAATGCGCCTGCAGATGAGGGTCTATGTTGTTTGTTCTACTGATTATTCCTAACGAACTGCACATACCCAGATCTACCGGCGTATTATGCGATGACAGAACTGTGTCAGTGCAGTTCGAAGTTGGAATCATCTTAAAAACGAGTATATACGGTATACTTTCCTGTAATCTTCTATGGTATGGATAATCTGCCGGCTTACCTGCTACATAGCAAAGTATCATCCACTCTATAGTGGTGGCAGGTGCCCCCCTTAGTTCGGACATGGACCCCTTGGACAGGTTCTCAGTGGGCTGCGTGTCCAGGTTTGGAATTTTCACCCGCTGAGACACCATGATGAGCAAAACTGCAACACAATATCACAATATTTTTTTTACACAACTGTATTTATAAGATAGTATGTGACAGATTATTTGTGAAGCCGCGAAACTGGCACTGAGCTAACATAAGGGTGACTGAAATTCTTAGACATAAAAGACGACACAATTGTCTGAAGACTAGTAAGGTAACTATCTTTTTAGATTTTATAACACATACCATTTATTTTTTTCAATTTCAGTAAAACAATTACCATATATTATTCATAATTTAAGAAACCTTGGTAGACCTTTCCATCAGAAGGTTTCTAAAACCTGAGAGGTTCAAATCTGACAATATAAACAGTTCTGAGGAAGACTGGAAGATTGAACGTGGTCACTTGGGGAAGAACCTGAGGGATTAGGATGAAGATGACGCCAACAATTACGTATTATCCCATTTTCATTGGATGCATAGCGCCTGAATTTATTCAAATGAGCTTGATGAAAAGTTAAAATTAAAATCTGACCTTTTCGCATGGATCAGTCTTAGTGCATTTACAAAGAGACAACATTGCTATTTATATCTATTTATCCTAGTACTGCCAATGAAGAGGTTTATGGAAAACCCATAATGGCTTTATGATTCGAAGGCACTGTGGATTACTTACATAGGAAGGTGAGATAAGATGAGCTGTGACATATAAACTTGATGAAAGGTTTACGTATTAGGTTTCCGGGACTGGATCGAGGAGCGATAAGGTACATGATACACAGAATCGGAAACATGAAGCCGATGCAGATTGTGATGAGGAGCTTGCAGACGATGTTCTGCCTACGGAATCCCGGGAGTCCCTCGTACCATAACGATGCCAGTAGCTGCTGACAGTTAGGATGAGATACAAACTGCAGAGAGAACAGAAATAAACTTTCGAAATTTGTCTGTCTTCTATCTTTCTAATGAAACAACGCTTATGTCATATTTACTTATTTAGGTTATTTTTCACGTTATTTTCTGTAAAACAGATTCTCACAAACTTTAGGGAATTTCATGCTCAATGAAAATATAACAACAATCCGGTAAAGAAAAGTTCACCTTGTTGTCATATAACTATGTATGTATGTATGTATGTATGTATGTATGTATGTATGTATGTATGTATGTATGTATGTATGTATGCATGCATGCATGCATGTATAATTAAATACACACACACACACACACACACACGGGGGTGGAATGCACTAATTATAAATAAACATACCCTTTCGCCTTTACATTGCCAAATTAACATGCGATGCAATTCTTACATAACCTTATGTACTACTTTAATTCTCTCTTCACGTGTCTCTAATATGGAACCAACAGTTCAGACTGTCATTAAACTAAGTGGCCAAATGCCAAGTGCCACTCTTCCTATACACAGTTATGGTGCATCTTACATATAAATCTGATATAATTCACTTCATCGATTGAGCAAAAAATAAAACACAAGGAAACATGAGCTCCTTGGTATGACTATTGTAACATTGCTTGGAATTGTTGGACTCTGGTACTTTTATCATTGATGACATTGTTTATATTTTTTCCAGGTATATGACGAACAATATTTGTTTTCCTGTCTCTTTCGCATTTGCATACGTTTTCATACCTGCTAAAAAAACAATTACCAATGTTATTATATTTATTAATTCCCCTCCCCAAATGAAAATCAAAAGTACCAATGATAGAGATGTGATCTTCAGAAAAAAAAGTGTACAAGAAGGAAGCTATTAGTAATAATAGCAAGATTTTATAGTTCAAATGTATTTATTAAGGCTAATAAAAAATCGAAACAGTCTGAAGAGCAGTACCAAGCTCATCCAGTCCGATGGAAAAATTACATCGTTAATTTGTACAAATCTCATTCATTCTCAACTTGTCTGAGATCTTAATGATATGAGCCCATGTTCCAAGTACAGTCAAAGTCTAATCAGAAATATGGCCATCCGATTGGTAAAGAACTAAGCCAATCAGATGCAAGATGACCTTATGAATATGCATAAAAATTGCTCATTGATTCAATAATTCAGGGACCACAATGCCCTAACAAAACAAGCCCGGAAAACTGAACACTACTTTTGGGCAAGTATAATTTCATGTAAATAACCCAATGAACAAAACTCTTAATTTAACTGAAATTTTTAAAGAATTGCATTGTCAGGCTAGTAAATAAAAACCAGAACTGTCATTTCCGTCATTGTCGAACTCATCTTAGGTTTTGGTAATATAAGCTTAACTTCGATGAAAATCGGATCAAAAGTATGGTCTCAAGAATGCGAACAAGCTCAGACAATCATTCGCGTTATCACTACATTAATATACGTGTTTCCCGTACATTATCGAACTTTTACAAGATCTTAAAGATAAAAGGCCATAATTCAAATCAGATAGTCATTGTAATCATCGTTTACCTAGCTCGCGTCTAGGTGGCGTTTACTTGCCTACAATTGCTACTGCAAACATTGTCATGCAGAAAATAAATTCAGACTGGCAAATATTTTACGTTTACATCAGACGTTTCAGTCATTTTACAGTGTAAAACTTTATGGCATCCTATAGCCAGCATTGTGCTGATATACGACGAAACTACCAACCTATTGTAACCAGGCATACAGTTGGTTGGGTTTGGTGTTTACGGCACAGAAACACAAGTAGGTTATTTAGTGCCGAGTCAGTTGGACCAAAGTGCCTTGCCAAAGAACACAACACGGTAGCTAATCCAGGCTGGTCCGCTTGCAGGATTCGACACCGCTCCCTTTCTGTCAGAGGTCAGAGTCCAGCACGCTAACCACGAGTCACCACTTCCAGGAATAAAGAACATTCTCTTCTGTGATATCAAATTAGAGGTACTCAGTACAAGTGAATAATAATAAGTGAGTAGTACTGAATAAATACATTCATTCTGTTTCCACCTGCACTGTTCACGACTTAGTTGATAAAAAAACCCGAAATTTGTGTAGCTTTTCGGATTATTTTTTAAGAAGGATTGTTTCCAAAATCAGCTTGTGAACCCATTATCATTGTCTACTCCTAGTTGCTAAACTTGTACAGAGTCGGAGTCGCGGGCTTTTATTAACTTTGCGACATCAAGCAGTGTGTGTGTGTGTGTGTGTGTGTGTGTGTGTGTGTGTGTGTGTGTGTGTGTTTTGGAATTTTAACGTAACTTTAACAGATTTTCAGTCATATCTCTACGATGTCTGCAGTGTGGCAGTTTATAGTGATGTCTTGCACTGGAGCACCATGCCGCAGACATGTAGCATGATGTCCCACCCACACACATTATCCTGACACCAGGCCGATCAGTTATAACACTAATCTCTTAGTGCTTAGCGCCTAACGAGGCAGCTGTTAGTACCATCTTTGGTATGAGTCGGCTGGGGTTCTAACCCGCGACCTCTCGCATCCGAGGCGGACGTTCTAACCACTAGACCACCGGAGCGGTGACAGCCAGCAGTATACTCATAGATTGTGTATGAAAAATTACTTTGATTAGCTACTATACGTCAGGCTTCACATAAAAAGCATGCAGTAATTACCACATTCATTCACGTGTTCAATGCACAGTTTATGTAGAAAGTATGCCATTGAATAAATGCATTCATTCTATTTCCACCTGCACTGTTCACGACGGGCCTTCTTTTGTAGAATAGGATGTACACAGCTCTAGCATCGATGAAACTATATGATCAAAAACCCCAACAATGTTTTCATGTTTAGTAAAGAACATCGTGTTGGTCACAGTGATTTTCTTTGTTTTGTAAGACTGTAGTAGTAACAGAGATACGTCCAATTACACTTTTGCATGATGCGAACGTTTAACTCATAATTTCAGCAAAGTCACCGAAGCATGAATTATAGGTCACACATACCTCTTTATGCAGTAAGGATGTAGAACATATCAGGATCAATCCACTCAGCATGTTTTGTTTTTCTAGGAATTGAATTGCAAATAACATGCCCATAACTTATGTGGTCATGTACATGTAGCCATTGCCAGTAAAATAGGAGCTATAGGTCACAATTACGTTCTTTTCTAAAGGTCTGGTAGTATCAAAGATAGATATCGTCACCAATTTTACGATTCTATCACGAACAGTGCCTGAGAAATGAACATCAATACAAAACTGAACCCAAGCCAGTGAAGCGAATTATATAGGCCATAATGAAATGGGGAAGGAAGTAGTGTTTATTAAAGGCACACCACTTACCAAGTTTCAAGAATCTAGATTGGATAGTGTGTACATTGCCTGCCCAAAGCACAAAGAGATATATACAATCATATCTTTTAATGAGCCAAGCTAGTACAGAATCGAAGTAAATGTGTTGTGTTTGTGTTTTGGGATTTTTTAACATAGCTTTAACAATTTTAGTTATATCATCAAAAAGTCTACATCGTGGAAGTTTAAAGTGATGTATAACTCAGGGCATCATGCCGTAGACATATTGTCATGTCACACCCATTCACATTGTACTGACACCAGGGCTACCAATCCTAACACTAACCTCTCAATGCTGAGCGCCAATCAAGGAGCTGATAGCACCATAGCACCATTTTTATGTCTTTGGTTCGAACCAGCAACCTACCACATCCTATTTTGTACCCATGTATGCTCTTCTCGATGTACTGGCTGAGAGGCGTATACGGTCTCTTCTGGTGACCTGAGTGACTACTAGCCTGCAACACCCGTTAATTGCGATGCCAAGCAATTGGGCTTTGATGGGAAGGGGATGATAGCAGAGTGAATGCAGAGCTTGTTATCCACGGTTTGCGTCTGTACAACCTGACTTGTGCAACAATATGGCCTACGAATATACTTAGAGGCACAGTTTTGCGTCATCATTCGGTTCTCACCATCGTTGCTTCGGATGTTGAGGAGGGTCTCGTTCATCTCCTGCACTTTGTACTCGGCGTTTAAGTTTCCTCTTGTCTGCCCCCCGGGCACAGTTGCAATGTCTCCTACCTGCCACTGGCCTGTTCCGTGCTGAATGTTCTGCACCCAGGCGTTTACACAGACCAAGCTGGCAATAGTAAACGCTAAATGAAGAACAAGGGCAGCCTTTTCTCTTCCTAACTGCAGCTCGTTCCATTTCTGTTGTTGAAACATGGGCTTTATACAAACTGCAAATGCCTGGTTGTCCAGGCAGGTCATCAGGTTATTGTAAAGCGCTGAACTGTCTTCTTAAGAGTATTGATTAGGTTCCCGAAGGAGCAGGAAGAGTGGGCCTCAACATAGTACTTTCAACAATAACGTCAAGCGTTTACTCAACCAGTTTGCCGTTTTTCTTCACTTGTTCAAAATGGAAGGCTTTCACGAGATTGTTGGTAGGGTACGCCGGAATAAATGTCTCTTCAGCTTTCCTGAGGCGAGGTCACACAGCTGTTGTTCAGCGCAGGAGTGCAAATGGCGACTTAACGTGTGTAGCGCACAGCTCTGTCTCATACCCACAGGCTAGATCAATCTTCTTCCAATAATGTGCTGGCCACTTAAAAATGCGCTGAGCAGGACATAGTTGGGACAAAAGTAGTTGCAAACTATCCACCCACCAGAATAAGACAGACAGTTAGTCTTTGTCACTCTCGAATAGTTCTTTATTGGTCAATCAAGCTGCCGGCTCCTGCCGTTCTTCGTGTTCTAGAGAGTCACGGATCTCCAATCAGCGTAGCTAATCCATCTGTGTAAAGTGGTTTGTAACAATCTCTGTGTCGCTCGTTACGGGCTGTCTCACGGCTTTGCGAATGCGCTTATTGTCCTTTGTACAAGTGTCATGCTACTTTTATTTTGACCCATATCCTCTCCTTGTTCTTTTCTCTGTCCGTAAGCGTAGCTTCAAGCTCTGTAGTATAGGTCTGCTCTTTTCGGCTGCTTGAAAGCAACTGCTGACTTGAGCCTTAAACTTTCAGGCCGAAAATTAGCACAGACATTAACAAGGTCATACTCCTGCCTTGGGTCCGTATGTCGTTCTATCTACCTAGGAGCTGGAACCGACCGTCGAGTATACCCGTCGTGCCGACTGCTTAAGAGTTGGAACTGACCATCGAGTCCCATTCGTCAGTGGTGCGTACAACAAGCCATCATATTCACTTTGTGTTATGCGCTCTCTACGAAGAAACTCGTTCAAACGTGTAACAGTATGCATACTTTCCTAAGTGCTTTTATTTTTAATTGGTGCCATCTAGCTCAGTTTCTAAAGCAGTGACATATCTCTAAACGGGTGTTATTTTATGTAAAAGATCATTGAGCATCTATGTCAATTTTTGCTGCTCTCCTTCCTAAAGAGTCTAAAACGAATACCTCCACATCCCATGAACAGAGTATAATCCGAGTCCGTACCAACCCTACATGCACGACATGTTTTTACTTCCCCTGCCCCATGTTGATATTTATAAGCATGTATACCGCAATACATATTGATGCACTATATCGGAAGGGTGCGTATCCAATTGGATCTTGTCCTATAATTGGTGTGAAGAAAGAAAAAAATTATATTTGTGTCATGATGCGCATGAGGCATACGGCCGTTTTCCTTTTGTGCTCTGGAGTTTGTCACTGAGCCCGGTAAACCAACGGCGTAAGCAGCTTATGGGTGATAATTGTATTGTCACAATGCACTTTTACGATATGCCGGAACATTGTACTGTGAGGGTCAGCCAATTCTACCAACAATTTGTAAAAACTTGATCTCAGCTACAGTCGGAGTTTCCCAACAACGGAATAAAAATATAGAGGAGGCATACAAAGGGTGGACCTTCCCTCCAGGACCGTTTTCTTACGTTACGAGAAAGGTGTGGGAATCTTGGCGCCAATGGGTCCTTGTTTCCCTGCGCACATCTCATATACATTGGATTTCAACCATATGGACAACGCACAAAGGTCAAACGGCTGAACTTAATAAACATCTTATTTTGTTTTTAGTTTAGTCTTGAAGTAACATTCTTTACTGGTTAGAAAATTTGCAGGAAATCAGAGAAAAAATATTATTAATGTTTTAGCGACTAGAGTAGGATGTAATAAAAGCAGATTGTCTCAGTTCGTATAGCAGATTTTAAACATGGTATATTATCTGGATATGGATTTGGATTTTGTTTCAACGCCTTCTATAATTTAGCATGTCACTTAAAGGACAAAACTGCTCTCTCACAGCCAGCCAAGGCAGTCCTTTCTTCATCGTTGCAGCTCTGCCTTTTTTTTTTTTTGTAGCCACCAAAGATAAAAATACAGTTTTTATTTACGACGAAAAGAAATTTACCGTGAGCAACCAATGCATGTCCTAGTCTTACTCAGGGCCGTAGAGAGCGATTACGGGCCCTGGGGTAAGAAACACCCGGGCCTCTCCTAGTTCTTGTTGAAACAAAATTTTTCTTTAACAAAATTAAAAAGTTTTGTTCGACCCAGGCCCCCTTTTGGGCCCTGGCCCCGGGGTATATCCCCGGTTGCCCCACCCCCACCCCGTTGTCGGCCCTGGTCTTACTATCATAGCACTTGCACGCGACATAGCCGCTTCCTTGGCTTATAAACGCCAAAGATCGTTTGGAAATGTACATGTGACTGCTCTCGGTATGTAAAGTGACATTTTTAATTTGCATTCCTAAAGATTTATAAGAGCGAAAAGAGACAGTACTAAAATAAAAATATTATCAATCTGAATTTAATCACTCAACTAAAAAAAAATTAAGAATAAAAAATAAAAGTATTTCAGTTAAAGATGGGCGATATAGCATTTGTTTAAAAAAAATTACAACGAGCCGCCTCCAATTAGAGAAGGATCTAGGGCAACAGCCAGCGATATTATTTTGTGGCATAATATTAACACAGCACATTAGCAGTAAATCGCCATTTGCTGTAGGAGAGAAAGTTCACTTTTAATTCTTTTTAAAAGGCGGAAACAGACACTGACAGGAGAAAAAAGGTGTCTCAAATTCATGCACACATAAATAAGAGCAAGGTTCCAGATGTGGAGGTGTCTTTCCTGTGAACGGCAATGTGAAAAAAGTAGTTCAGTTAACTGAAGCGTATGACTACTAATCGTCACTTCCGCTGGCGAGATGGGTAATCTGGCATCTCAGTGTACAATTTTAGTCATATAGCAGCTAAATTGTTGTCATTACTATTCCCAGCAAAATCGATGGCCCGGCCATTCCGAAGTTCTTTGATTCACACAGGTATGAACGGGAAAAATAAAATGCATTTCATTTTGTTCCGCCTACTGGTACTTCAAAGATTCGTAGAGAATTACGGATGAAATAAATTGTTAGGTAATGTTTGTTTAGATCGACAACGAGGACAGTTTATAAGAAATTTCAGCTCTAGGTTTCACTGGAAAAAAATTGCCGTTATTGATGATATTTAATTCATCATAAAAAGAACCTATAAAATATATAAACAAATTAAGAAGAATCAGATATTTAAATAATATGCTGAGAGATTGATTGATTTATATCTTTATTATTTAAAAAATTTGTCGACGTCATGTTCTGTCGATTATTACAACGGTATTAAATATGTGGGCTTCGTCTCGCCCTTATACAAATCAAATTTTCATGTTTTGATTGACATTCTGTGGTGAAAAGTTATGAAAGTAAATATTCTGTTCAGTTCCAATTGCAATTTATAAATATATAATATGTATAGACTTCAATTTTCAGTATTTTATTTTACACATACACTCTCTCTCTCTCTCTCTCTCTCTCTCTCTCTCTCTCTCTCTCTCTCTTTTAAGTGGGTAAACTGTCCTTGTTGATAAAAAGTTTGCTTGAAAAAATCAGGTGAAGCTTTGATGTGATCTACATAGAAGTGCTGAACATATTTTGGAAACGGCAAAGCCAGTCAAACCTGGTAAAACTTGGAAAAGGCAAAGCCATTCAAACCTGGTAAAACTTGGAAAAGGCAAAACCATTCAAACCAGGTAAAACTTGGAAAAGGCAAAGCCATTCAAACCAGGTAAAACTGGGAAAAGGTAAAGCCATTCAAACCAGGTACAACTTGGAAAAGGCAAAGCCATTCAAAACAGGTAAAACTTGGAAAAGGCAAAGCCATTCAAACCAGGTAAAACTTGGAAAAGGCAAAGCCATTCAAACCAGGTAAAACTTGGAAAAGGCAAAACCATTCAAACCTGGTAAAACTTGGAAAAGGCAAAGCCATTCAAACCTGGTAAAACTTGGGAAAGGCAAAACCATTCAAACCTGGTAAAACTTGGAAAATGCAAAACCATTCAAACCTGGTAAAACTTAGGAGTCTGAGCAATTTATTTTCGGGGCGTGTGTTGGAGGTTGTGTGGAGGGAGTGTGATTTATTTTGAATATCCAAATAACTTTTTTTTTAAATTGCTCTATGTTTATGTTTAACCGCCCCCTCTCCAAATTCTGATTTAGAAGCTGGTAGCTAGATAACTCGAAATGTGTTAGTCTGTCCTGTTTATTTCTTTCGTAACGTAAGTTTAGCCATGGCTATTTAGCGAGATTCTCTCTCTCCCTCTCTCTCTCTCTCGCTTGTTTCTTCCTCTTACTTTCCGTGTAAGAAAGAATTATTTATATTTATCGGTCAATTATAACCACAAATTGGTTGATTTTATACAATACATATTTTGTCACTTCGTGCTGTACTCTCGGTTCCATACATAATGGTGACTCTGTCTTTCTATCAAACGTATTCCGCTTTGGTAAAGGCCGCTATAATTTTATAATTTCAATTAACCATATATATTGAAAACGTAAGGGGAAAATAGATTAAAATTATTAAATAAACTTCTAATGTTATTTGTTATATTTAGGAGCAAACGTTGTACGCTAACTGTGGTTGGCGCTAATACCCAATTTCGACGAGTATAACTATGTGCAAAGGAATTAAAGTAATAGGAAATTATCTTGCGATGTCACTCATTTGCGAATTTATATACTTTTGATAAAGTTTTATTAAATTTGATTTAAATGTCGGATAAAATCTGCAGCGAAGATGATTTTACCTATTAGTGTTCATTTTGTGACATGTTGCTAGGAAACTGCAAAACTATATGCTTGGTTGCATGTAAGTTATGGATGTTAATATATATTTTTAATGCATTCTAGCTCGATATAAATGGCGGCTTGATTGAATGCATTTAATGGAATTTTTTTACTGACTTAACAGTTAGTCTGTCCTTTATGGTGGTAAAATTTATTTATTATGATTGAGCAGTTTATTAATTCAATTCAGCTAAGTATGAATCGAGCCCCCCCCCCCCCGCTTTACTTTAGTATGAAGTCTGCACAGCGTGTTTCAGTTCACACTTTACTGACCTTTAAAAAATAAATAAACGGTCAATCCTTTAGCATTATGTCGAAGATTCCTATCAATATATCGAGTCATCTAGATGATATATGATTTCCAAAAGATTTGACATTGTTGTCTTATAACACTGAAATACTACCGCCCGATATCGATACTTATGTTTCACCATTTCCAGGCGAGGCAATACTAATTCCACATATGACAAAAAAAACAAAAAAAAAACAACAATAATAATAATAATAATAATAATCTTCGTCATCATCATCATCATCGTCATCATCATCATCATCATCATCATCATCATTCACTGACAGGGATTGACGCTCTACCAGCCAAAAATATCTAAATGAATTAAAGACAAGACCATTTCTTCCTTTTAACTACTGAGTGTTTAAACCGTCTATGACATTTTTCAGAAATAACACGATTTGCAAATTAGCTGCTGTGGTGAGCATATTAGATTATGACTGGCACCATATTCATTTGATAAGAATGACGTTATAAGAAATATTTTGGCTGATGTAACTTCTTTGTTCTGGAGGAGTAGTGATAGCAAGATTTCCAAGATAGCTGCCATTGTGTTATACATGATATCAGATTGACGTCATTTTCGTGTCTTTGGTGAAAGTATAATATCGATATGACCAATCACCAATAAGAAGTAGCGATAACAATATTTCTAAGATGACGGGTATAGTGGCACCATTTTTATTTGCCACCAACTAGACATTATAAGAAGTCTTTCAGTGAAAACCCCATGTTGCCATGACCATTATTTCAGGAGACTTAGTTATACCAAGATGTCCAAGATGGTCCATATAGAGATCATAATGGATGACTGAACTGCACTATTTTCATCTAGGACCAACTTAATATAAAAATCGTTCAGAAAAACACCATGTTGGTACGACCATCAATTCAGAATGAGTAGTGATAAGCAAGTTTTTACGATGGCTAATGTGACGATTTTATTGGACGTGGAAGCGGCGTCATTTTCATTTAATGAGTCTTCTAATGAAACTCTCTATGTTGATATGAATTCAACATGCGAGTCCTTGTATTTGGATCTAACACCTCTGGCATACTATAACCATCATATAAGACTGCTGTCTTTTGATATAAATCTGGTTCAGCTTTTGACTTCTCTTCGAGAAGGTCTCGTGATAATATATGACCCAATGAGCTTTTACTGCATCATACAAAAAAGATCATGACAAAGAATTTTCCTCAGATTTTGCCTGGAGATTCACTAACCAGAGAAAACAGTGACTTGTATTTAACAGAAAGCGGCATTCAGGTTCAAACAGAAAATAAAATATTTATTAAGCTCAGCCGGTTTTGTTTTTTCTTCATAGGAAGACCATGCAAACAGGTGTGAGTTGGCTGGTTCATTCCAGATATTTCATAAAATGCAAATCTTTCCAGAAATGCCACATAACCTATACTGATTTTATTCTTTTTTATATATTGTATCCAAGTTTGAGTTTAACATAGATGAGATAGGTCAGATGGTTCTGGTGCATCTGAATTCATAAAAAGTTTGCAGAAGTTATAGACATGCAAGACAGCAATTGTAGAGACAGACTGAATTGAGAAATAACTAATAGGACAGTTTTTCCAATATTGTACAATGGCATTGCAAACTTCAAGTAGCGGAATGACAAGGCTAAGCATATGGATATATTTATTTATGGATGAATTTTTAAAATTAGCAACAAAGTTAGGAATCCATTTCAAGCCCCATTGCCAGTCGTAAATAACAAATCACATCTCTTATTTAATAACACGTATGACAGGAGAACATATATCCATCGTTCATTTGGACACAATGGTAATCAAAACTGGGCAGCTTCCAACGTTTTCTTTATGATGTAGCTTCCAACGTTTTCTTTATAATGTGAAACCCCAAAAAGATTTTGTTTTTATTTTCAAGCACAGCCACGCTATCTTAAATTGGTTCATTACTCAGCTGTATACGGAAGTTTGACCGAACGAGTGGCATAGACAGAATCTTTACATATGTACTGTCAAGCTGTCGATGTTTTCCCAGTGCTGGTTCGAAAGGAGCTCTTCGGTCGTTAATTTGGCAGTAATCAGTTGGAAGTGTTTTGTGAGCCTACTTCACTCAAGCCATTTTATATGTACTGTATTTGTCAGTTAATTCATTCAAACCCTTAAGAGATCAGCTATAGTATTAAACACTACCTTAGAACCCCCTCAAATGCAGGATATCGCGGGTTCGAACACCGGTGAGGTAATCCCAAAGACTTATATAAAATGGTACTAGCAGCTGCCTCATTTGGCGCTCAGCATTTGAGGTTAACATTAGGACAGGTCGGTCTGGTGTAAATATAACGTAACTGGGCTGGACATGATGCCAAATGTCTACAGGCTACATGCCCCAGTGCTAGACATCACTATAAACTGTCACACTGCAGACATCGTTGCGATATGACTTAAATTATTAAAGCTAGGTTGAAACAGACACACATACATATACATACACAAAGACGGTTAACCCTTTGAAAGTCGATTTACTATCTCAAAGACAATGCGCTATATGGTAACTTGACCTTTCGTTCTAATTTTCGTTCTCACGGAAGTCCTTTTGTAAGGACAAGTTTTGCCCAAACATGTGCACTTTTTTTAAAATCGAGTTGTAATACTGTTAACTGAGCAGCTTCCTCTGATTCCTGTTCGCCATGAGACGTTTCACTTAAATTACTGATCGCCCTAAAACCTGTATTTTATCATAATAAAATAGTACCAACAAATTACTGACGGCTCTCAGATGTTGCTGAAGACCCAGAGAAGACTTCCCAAGGTGGAAAACTTTGTAGACAATCAGTCGTATTTTTTAGTAAACGCCGTGGAGACTGGAGACATTTTTCAAATTGCCTTAATATTGGAAATTAGTGTTATTTCTAAACCACTGGCTTAAATCAATACAAAACTCTTTCGCAGCTACACCGTCCCAAAAAAGATGAATTAATATTTCAGGTAAATCCATACAAACATAACATTTATTATTTTTTGCCATTCCAATTGTTTCTAGAAAGGTATTTGTGGAAAGAACTATATGCAGTAATTTATACTGAAACCAAATTAGATTAGAATCCTTTGTAATTTTGTATGTTAAAGTAAAATGCCTCGTCCAATCCAATTTGTTTGGAAGAATAAGTTGCATTTTCCGCTCAGTTAGTGTTTTAGTTTCTAATATCTATGTGTCTTGAACCAAGATTTAATAAATATTTCTGCAGCCTTTCTTAGTTTCAAGGAGAATTAAGGTCTTTTATTTGCACTTCAAGCTTTTTCCAGACTTTCTGATTGGGATCCCACGGGTAATCTCTTTTGGATAGGATTTCACGGAATTACTGATTTGTGCATATTGAAAATGTTAGTCCCAACATTATATATTTCATTTACATTCTGCCATGAAAGGAATTTTGATTACTCTCGACAATATCGTTTATATATGGTATACCTTCTTCACAACCATTTTTTCCCCGAGAAAATAATAAGCCTCACAACCTTAATGTTTTCATTTTACATTTAGGCTTCAGAAAGAAAAGTTTTTATAATTAAATATTCAGAACATATGCTATATGAAATCAAAACATCATTCTAAAATGTTATCAACGTCTTCTATGATCCTTTCTATATGATGATACCAAACGTGTTAAATTCCTTCAAAATATTTAAAACAGTGAAACATTAGTTTATTACATTTTGTTGTTTTGGTAAGGATTCTTCTGACCCAGGACAGTTGAAAAAGTATGGAAATATTTAAGTCAGTCATTGCAAGTCCCCCCACCCCATCTTTATACATTGTATATGTTACTTTTCTTGTTATCTTGTCAACAGACCCTTTCCACAAGTACTCGTAGATTAAGCTATTTAATTTTATTGATATACTATTTATGGAGGATTTGGTAAACTTAATGAATTGTGATTTAATTTTGACAAGCCAAGTAATTTATCACAATAATTTTCCCAATTTTTCTCTTCGACCATGAGTCCATTATATTTTGGTGTCATTTAATTTACTATCATAATTATGAATTATCATGTGACTTAAACCTGTAGAGAAGATACTGCCTAATAATGTCAAAGAATCATCTATCCAGCATAAATTATACTCTATGCACAAATGGCTGTTGCTGTTTTTCGTGCTTCTTGTCCCTAGTATTCTTGTGTTTTCTTCTTCTATTTTTACACTAAGACCGCGGGTCTTTGTATTTTTAAGAATTGTTTTCAGAACCATACAAAAACAATGTTGTGTAATCTACATACTGAGGTATTAAAAATTAATTTCCATGTAATATTGATACCATTTATATATTAACCAGTTAGCTCATTTTGTTTTTCCCATATCAACTTAGTATTACTTATTTTATTATCATTGGAAAAAGTATTAATCTCTTTAATTAAACATTTCTCTCTAGTCTCTCTTTGCCTTGTTTTAAATGAAGAATAAGACTTTATTCTTGCTTTTATTCCCATTAGAAGAGATTAAAAAAATAATTGGTCATTATCTTAAATTATGTTTCATATTTTGGAATATCACTGGCATCATTTTGGACAAAAATATCAAAGTTTGTAAATCAATATTTTTAATTTTAATTATTTCTTTTATATTTTAAATCTATATTTTTTGTCTTTAATTGAACTTCCCATGTGATTTTTCTTCGTTGAAATTCCTTATCTTATACATTATTATTAAATAGATAATGATCCGTGTTATACCATGGTACAATATCGTCCGCTTCAATATCTGTATAGGAAAAAAACGAAGCCTTGCTTATTTGTTTCTACCTCTCCAAGTGTATCTTTTCTTATCTCCTCGTATTTCTCACCAGATATTAATGACTGCAAACTCATTTGTGATATCTGTCAGTTTCTTGAGCTTGGGTTGTTTAGTCTGACATAATCATATATAAACTAAACTAAAATCTACTCCTATGATTATTAAGTTATCACGATAATCGTTAAAGTCAGTTTTCAACTGTTGATGAAAATTAGTGTCGTCTTTATTTGGACCATAAATATTTAATAACCTTATGTTATAAGTTTTTAATTCCATATCTACAATAATCTTATTTCCTTCTGTGTCTTTTTGTTTTTGCTTTACTTTAAATTCGAAATTATTGTAAAACAGAACTGCTACTCCTCTAGAAGGACTCGAAAAATTACAAACAAAGCATTCACATCCCTGCTCACGTCGTATATAATATTCTTCTTTTAGTAGGAAACGTGTATCTTGAAGGAAATAAATTGAAAACTGTTTGTTTTTACTTTTTAAAAACGTAATGTATCACATAAACCCTGACAATTCAAGGATGCAATAGTAATTTGATCAGTCATCAGGTGAAGTCCCAAAGCTACATCTATTTGGAAAAACTACTTGTCTTTTTGGTTTTTAAAAATTTGTGCTGCTAGGACATGAAGATCTTCTTATTGTCATACCTCTCGAATGAACGGTTATATCAACATGGGGTTTCCGTTAAAATACTTTTCTGAAGCCTAGTTTATCCTGAATAAAAATGGTATCAGTCTGATATCCATTTTTGCCTCCACAATGGCCATCTTGAAAATCTTGTTATCGTTGTTTCTGCTGAATGTAAAGTCATTTCCACATTAAGTCTTCACCAGATGATTTCACATGATATTTAGGTGGTCCTAAATTACGATGTTGATTATTTAACTCCAATATGGCCACCACAGCAGCCACATTAAGAAGTTGCTTACTGGTACTCCACCTGAATGGAAAGTCATATCCACACTGGATTGTCACCAGAAGACGTCTTAAGATGTTTAGTTAGTTTCTACTAAGAATGATGCTGATCTAACCTCCAATAAAATCGCCGCCACCGTGTTCATCTTTAAAACTTTTGTTATTGCTACTTTTTCCATATGGAGGATGATACTGACATGGGTTTTTTCAAAAAAAGGTATCCTGTGATATCTAGTTGGATCTAAATGAAATTGTGCCGATTTGACATGGAGAATGTCTGCTGTGACTATTATCTTTAAAGTCTTTGAATCGTTTATACTACTCAACTGATATTTATAAAAATATGAGATTATCACCAGAAGACTTCTTATTTATCTAGTTGGTTCTAAATTAAAATGGTGTCAATCTGACCTCATGTATGGCCGCAGTGGCGCCCATTTTAAAAATCTTGCTATCGCTACTATTCCTAGATTGATTATCATATCAACATAGGATTTTCACCAAAAGACTTGCCCTAAATGAAAATGGTGTTGATCTGACATCCAATATGGCCACAGTGGCAGCTATCTTAAATGAATGAGCGGTCATACTGACATGGCCAAAAGATTTCGAACGATGTCTAGCGGTCCTACATGAAAATGGCGTTGATCTTACATCGAATATAGCTGCCACAACTGCTAATATCAAACTATCGTTATTGCTCAACTACATTAGAGATGGTTTGAAGACTCTACAGTTAAGAATAAATGGCCTTATCTTTAATTTCTGGAAATCTTTTCGGCCAATTGAGCGTCAGTCTATTCGAGGATGTGTGTGATTGATTTGGATTTTTAACGTAGCTTTAACAATTTTTTCAGTTATATCGCTACGATGGTTGCAGTGTGGTAGCTTATAGTGATGTCTACACTGGGGCATCAAGCCGCATACATTTAGCATCATGTCCTACCAAGTCATATTATTTTGACACCAGGCCGACCAGTCCTAACATTAACCTCATAATGCTGAGGGCCTAGGGAGGCAGCTGTTAGTACCATCTTTGGTATGACTCGGCCGAGGTTTGAACCGCAACTTCCCGCATCCGAGGCGGACGCTCTAACCACCAGGTCGCCGGAGCTGTCTCTATTCGAGGGACTAATGACGTTTAAGGTGATTTTTCTAATTCAATTTACAACATTAAAACGCTGTTATGTATGTTAAAGTATTTCGTTGCATCCATGATGGGGAGGGAAATTGTGCATCAGTACATCTATCTCTGTCTGTGTGTATGTGCCTGTCTGTCTGTCTGTCTCTCTCTGTCGCTCTGTCTCTCTCTGTGTCTCTGTCTGTCAGTCTGTCTCTCTTTGGGATACAATGATCTTTGCCAATTTGAATAAAGTTCCGTTTTTATTTTGGTTATCAAGAGTAATTCATCAATATGGAACACATATCAAAATTATAAATGAAAATTAATAATAATAATAATAATAATAATAATAATAATAATAATAATAATAACAATAATAATCCCGCAAATTACCTACGAAATTAAGTAGTTCAAATACAAATTTAGTCATAATCCATTAATCCGTTTCTAAAAGCGCCTGAAATAAGTCAGCAAAGTTTATCACAAAACGTTTTTGCTATCAAAACTGCGCGTCTGTTAAAACAAGTATCGTTAATAAAAAAAGTCCGACGCTTATGCCAAAATTAGATAATTTGGAAGCTCCAGCAGGTTACACTCTCAGATCTACCTACATTATATAAGTTTGAAGCATATGTGCTCTTCTTGAATACTTGGATATTGATGAGATCTAATGAGTCCGTGTTTTCATCTGGGACATTTTACTTCTTAGATTTCTTTTGTTTAATTATCTCTAAAACTAAAGAGATAACAGACAAATAGTTTGAAAGATAATTTGTTTGGACAAAACAAAACAAGACTTTTTGCTGCTAACATGATTTGTCTCATATTCGTGGTTTCATTTATTCAAAGAAAAGTAGTGTGTGTGTGTGTGTGTGTGTGTGTGTGTGTGTGTGTGTGTGTGTGTGATATTTTGATTTTTTAGCGTAGCATTAACAATCTGAGTATTATCACTACGATGTCTGCAGTGACATTTTATAACGATGTCTAGCACTGGGATATCATGCCGCAGACACGTGGCATCATGTCCCATCCAATCACATTAACCTGATACTAGGCCGACCTGTTTTAACACTAACAACTTACGCTGAGCGCCAAGCTGCTAGTACTGCCATTGTTATGTCTTCGGTATGACTCGACCAGGGTTCAAACCCGCGATAATCCGCATCCGAGGCGGATGCTCACACCACTTAGGCCACCTTAGCGGTCCAAGAAAAACATAAAAATCTCGTGTCTGATGTAGGTGTAATTGACAAGAAATATAACGTACACTATAAACGTTCTTAATTTGTAAATGATCATGAGTCTTCAGCTTGTTATCCCTTATTCTGTTTTTTTTTTCCCACTCGTCAATCAAACCTCGTTGCTAGCACGAATCTTTCAATCTTATTAAGAAAACAATTAATTAGACTTCATTCGATTTTTTTTAATTTTGAGCGATTTAAATAGTGAATGAATCTAATGATCTAACAAAGAAACAAAAGAACGAATAATGAGATAAACATACGAATTATGACGAGATACACAAACGAATGATGACGTGATACACATACAAATGCTCAGATAATGAAACCAATTTAGAACGGACCGTAAACATCTTTATGAAATGCATTAAACTCCCATTTGCCAAGCTAACAATGTGTTCAAAGTGCCGTTAAGAAAGAAACCAATCAAAACAAACCAATCAACCGAAGGAAAGCTTGCACATTCAAAGTAAAAGAACGTGACAATTAGAATCATGAATGAACGAGAAAAAAATGTACTGTTAAGAAACGAAACCAAACAAACAAGCGAATTGACGACGTCTGTCATATTTTACTTGTAGATACAGTGCTCGTATCTTTAACTTTAAAATGTGTAATTTTCGTCGTATCAAAAGATGGTCAATTTTGCAAATAACTATTGCATTATGTTCATTTACCTTTCTCCACCATCGTGCAAGTGTTTATTTTTCGTATGCAAGGTGGGAAAAGGTGACAGATTTTAATTAAAATGGTAATTAATAAGTAAACAAGACAATATGTTCCCATCTGATTGTCCAAATCTCCAGCTGGTTTTCTTTCAATAGACAAGAATTCATTTCGAGTAAGAGATTAACTGATCAATTAAAACAATTTGAGAATAACATCTAGATTTTTGTTGTATATCTCGAATAGTCAGAACAATACTCTTAATAAACTGTTTGGTTCTTTTACCTCTTGTACGAGTTTCAAATAATACCTGTCATATTTTTAAACAAATATTTTAATAAATTGCATTTAATTGCATGAGAAAGGTGTATATTTTGAAATAATAAGCTGAATCAAACCTAATAAGAAAAGGGACATCTAAAGTGGAATCAATGATTTAGAATTAATTTTATAATACAAAAGGATCAATAACTTACAGTGGTAGACAAATCTATATCGACGTCATCTCCTTAAGTTACATTTTTTTACTGATATTACAGTAGATCTTTGGGACTAAGTCATAAATTTGTCATACAAACATGTATATTATTTACAAGAAATTACATCACGGATTTTTTCTTCTACCTTACAGAAATAAATGATAAAGGTTTGTCTTTTATTAATGCGAGGAATATTTCTCCCAGTATCAACAATTCATTTGATTGTAGTCAATTATAAACACCATTTCTCAATATCATATGAATGGCGAACTGGTTTCAGGGCGAAACGACACACTGTGCAATGAAGAATTATGACGAAACGATCTGGAACCCAATATATGACATGCGTATTACCATTAAATCAAATAAAAACTAAATGATTCGAAACAATATGTGTCAAAGACAAGTTCATGTGTTAGATAAAGGATTTTCTACAATAACAATTATGTATTTTTATATTCGACCAGAATATCGACGTCTTTTTCCGGACAAGAACATGGCTAAAAACATCAGGCGATGAGCCCAAGTGCGCGGATCTAACACCCACTGGTTACTCCATCAGTTCGTTTCCCTGCCACTCTCGCGGAGGTGGAATTGCTGTCATTACAAAGAACTCCATCATCAAACGTCTTAACCACACCACAACATTCAATTTCGACCACACATCGTTTGAACTAATCCAAACCACACTCACAAAGGTCAGTCCATTTTTTCTGCTTATACCGCCATCCTCCTAGTAGAAAAATCAAGCTGACTGAATCTCTCTTTTTGGAGCAGTTTCCGAACCTCCAGGAGTATGGAAATTCGATAGGTGGCAACCTGATTATTCTTGGAGATTTCAACTTTCACTCTGGCTGTCCCAGAAACCCAAACACATAAAAACTCATAGATTCCATTAATGTTTTCAACCTCAAACAGTCAGTTAACCAACCCACCCATAAACATGGTCACATTTTAGACTGGATTCTTCACAGACCTGATGATAACATTCTACGGTCCTCCCTGGTATCCCACGAACTTGCATCAGATCACCTCTGCATTATATGCCATCTTGACGTATCAGTCCCTAACCCTCCACCTTTACCTGCTACTAAGAAAAACCTCCGTATGATAAATAGAACCAAACTAATGCACCCAAGCAAACCTAACAACTTGCTTACCTCCTACAGCAGAACAACTCGATAACTGCCTGCGGTCATTGTTCAACAAACATGCCCCAGCTACCAAGTGCAGAGAAAAAATTCAAAAGTGTTCTCCATTGTATAGCAGTGTTAGGGACCAGCTTCGCACTGCTAAAAGAGACCGCCGTAAAGCTGAGAGGCTTTGACTTTCCACCAGACTCACTATTCATAAGCAAATCTATGAAGCCGCTAAGAAGAATGTCACAAATATAGTCCATGCAGCGAAATCAGTCCACTACAGTACAAAGATCATGGAAAGTTCCAGCTGCAAAGAGCTCTTCGAGATTTCTAACAAGCTAATGTCAAGGAACAAATGTACACCACTTCCAACTACTTTCTCTCCAGTCGACCTTCCGGACCTGTTTGCAAATTTCTTCCATGACAAAGTGCAAACCATTAGAGATAAGCTTGACAACACAATTTCAATTGACTCGTCGTCACCATACAGTTGGGATACAATATTTTCAGTGGCAACCGTTGGCAGCATTTGAACCTGTCTCTATGGATTTCGTACGTACAATCGTGATGAAGAGTGCACCAAAGTCATGTGAACTTGATCCAGTTCCAACATCACTGCTGCTTGAGTGCTTAGATCCAGTATGACATTCACTAACTGATGTTATTAATACCTCTCTCTCATCCGGGGAATTCCCATCATTTTTCAAAACTGCCAATGTAAAGCCTCTGCTGAAGAAACCAACACTCGACCATAACGATTTAAAGAATTACCGCCCAGTTTCTAATTTCCCATTTATATAAAAAATCTTAGAAAAGGTTGTTCTATCCCAGCTTGTATCTTATCTTAATTCAAGCAGTCTTTTTAGCAATGTATAATCTGCATATCGCCCTTGCCACAGTACTGAAACTACTCTTCTAAAAGTAGTTACTGACATTCTCTCTGCTTTGGATAGCGGAAAGATTGCAGTCCTCACCCTCCTTGGTTTGTCTGCAGCATTTGACACACAATAGACCATGATGTATTACTTCACCGTCTCCAGCATGTATTTGGCATTCATGATACAGCCGTAATGCGGTTTAACTCCTACGTGGTCAACAGGACACAAATTGTGTATGCAAATGAAATACACTCCAGCCCAGTTAATCTATATTTTGGTGTTCCACAGGGGTCTCTTTTTGGACCTGTTCTCTTCATTCTATACACTCAGCCGCTCTCAAATGTCATAGATCATCATCCAGTGTCTCAACTATACGCTGATGACACCCAAATATACAAATCTAGCCACCCAACTGAAGTTGATGCTACCATCCAAGGTGTAGAGATGTGCATTTCTGATGTGAAATCATGGATGACATTAACAAGCTGTAGATGAATGATGATAAAACCGAGGCCATTCTGATCACAACAAAAAGACTTTCTCATTCACATCCTTTATCTCAAACAATAAATATCAGCAACACCAACATTAAATTCACACAGTTAGTACGAAACCTATGTATTACTCTGGACAGTACTCTCACATCGCACCAACATGTCATGAACATATGCAAGGCTGCATATCTTGAGCTGAAACGCATCAGCTCCATTCGCAAATATCTTTCAGTTGATGCCATTAAACACTTGTGTGTTCATTAGTACTTTCAAGACTGGACTATTGTAACTCACTTCTGTCTGGTTCGTCTCAATATCTACTCCGGAAACTTCAAAAAGTTCAAAACACAGCTGCTCGGATCATACTTGGAGTACCACGATCAGAGCACACCTCCACACTGCTCTGTACCCTACACTAGCTATCCATTCGAGCCAGAATCAAACACAAAATTTGTTCTCTGTGCTACGTTTCACTGACGGACTCCAGTCCAACATAACTATCCGACCTCACCCATGTGTACACACCAGCAAGACACTTACGCTCCTCTTCTGAGAATCATATACTCATTATTCCCACTATGAATACAAAGTCATATGGACAACGTTCTTTTGCATACCAGGGCCTAGCAACGTGGAATGAATTGCCCACTGAACTTAGACACAAAGACACAGTGATCCCATTCAAGAGTGCTCTTAAAACTCACTTATTTCGACTGCAAGAACAAACTTAAAGACCTAATAATGTTTCCTACCTTAAATATTTTCAGTATGTTTTTTATATTTTCTAATTTCGTGGTGTTTGTTTTTTGTAATCATATCATTATATGTTGTCTAATATTGTAATGCTCTTAAAACTGCTAACGATTAGGCGCTATACAAAGTCCTCATTATTATTATTATTATTATTATTATTATAGGTGATCTCTAGTACACGTACATGTATTTATCAATCAAACTGAACCCCCTCTTGCAAAATAAATCAAGCATTACCTAACATGGTCATCTGTAAAAGGTATAAATGAAACAAGCCTAGTTAGGTCTATCGACGAAGAAGGGCTAATATTTATTTCAACATACACACTTATTTATTGTTTATAGAGTGTGTTATGTGCGAAGGATCTCACTACAACTTCTGTTTCAATCTTGGTTTCGCAGTCCATATTTCTCCTATTTCAAAGGACATCAAGACAACTGTTGCTGTCAACTGAAAGGTTCTTAAACGTGCCAGAACTACAAATAATTATTTCCCAAGCACCTAATGATCATACGTCAAGAAATTCTAATAGTTTCACACATGCATGTTTTCTTTTTCTTGTTTGACATTTGTATGATTCAGCAGCAATCCTTCTAAGTCGAATATTAGTACTTCACGCCATGAAATACAAAATAGGACTCCAACATGAAATGCAAAGAATTATTCACTTCTCAAATTACAAAACACATATACCTAAATATATCCAGAGAATTCCCTATGTTAAGAAAGTAGTGCTGGTCCATTTTGCTACATTTATCCATGCAGTCACAAAGTCTCATAAATACCGTACATTATATGACTTCTGCTCCTTGAAATTGGCTAATTACTTAAACCTTCTTTCATGGCAATAAAGACTAAATCATTTACGTGCATGCCTGATGGTTCATAATGCCCACGTGAACCCCCAAACAAATATATTTTCCCTTTCTTAAAAATGCAAACACTGTTTTCATCTTTCGAGGTTTGTCTGTTTGGAAAATATAACCTTTCATGTTTCTTCTGGGAAATACCTTCAATTATTACCAAGGTATTGACAGTGCCTGGGTACGAAAAGCGGCCTACCTTCAGTCTGCCTTTCTGCAACACGTTTGTTTTTCTCCATCTTTGCAAAAGAAACATATTTTTGTTTCGTCCAATAATTCACATTACAACACCAAAATAAGGCAAAAGTGCTCGCTTCTTTGACCTGAGGATCGTACGCAAGAATTGATCTACACATAACAGGACGAAAGGTAGCTTTATGAGCTATATTATTTACTTACCAATAGTCAAAGGTCGATACAAAAAAGTTTTAGATGGAATAGTGAAATAACATCCCCATAAATCGAACATGAACTCCCTGAATGCACGTTGTTTCCCTGTCGTAATTAAGACCAGTTAAAGCATTCGTTTCCTTAGTTCCACCACCGGTCTCCATTTGTCTGAGGTAAATATTCCTCCCCCTCGGAAATTGATTAATTAGAAAAATGTTAGATATTCTTTGTGTACTGTCTAGCTCCCTAAAAGAACTCCATACGCTTTATAGATATTTTCAACCACGCTTAAAGGTTTCAAGGCTGTTATTGTAAAAGACAATATCTACATAGTATTTCAGTGATTTTATTTATAGAGTACGGGCTATTTGTAGTGGAATTTTTACCTTTGACTAAACTGCAACACATACATTGCTTTTAATGTCTAGACTAAGCAATTTCCAAATCTCATTAGATACCATGTACACAATTTTAGAAGAAATAAATTGTAATTTTTTAGAATGGTTTTAATGAGGGCTTGAGTATGAAGATTCGATTCACGTTTTGTTTGATTGTCTTTCTAAAAACTAAAGAGAGTTACGCTTTTGCGATCAATCAGACCGTTCCTTCTCCTCTCTACCCTCAAAATTTTGAATGAGGACACACATTATTCTCCTGTTGAAAATGAATTCTACCCAATGCAAAGTAAAATTTATATTATGGAAACTCATAAATTCTATTAATAAGTTATATGCCTACTGTTTATTTTACTCCATTACGCTATTTTCCCCTCAGTAACTCTTTTTCTTATGTTTGTTTCAATGTCTAGTGTCGGCTCCTCTCTTGTGCTTTAACAACTATGCGGGTTATGATTTGAGGTCAAGAAAAAGGTCCAACACGAACAGAACAACATGCACGTGCAACCCTTGAGAGCGTTTTAAAAGGTGATCAAGCTCAGGACCACCGAGATGCAAGACGAATGTACCAACCAAGATACTGCGCTATTCGAATACTTCTGAACCGTTAGTCTTGAATATCGAATAGGAGACGTTATCTGATATCATTACGATAAAGCTTCAGATCGACTCAGGTTGCTGACAATTCTCATCAAGCTTCCAACTGTATCTGAAAAGCTGGTTTCAACGCAAACATCAATTCAGGTAAATGCAAATTACTTTTGGGTAGATCCAGTTTGACTACAGTATTCGAGTATATATTTAAACATGCATACTTCTAATACAACCAATTACCAAAGAAGGAAACACTGATGAACACCTGCCACATATATTTATTTAATATATTATTTTTGTATACTTTTATGGCAAATGTTAATAATTACAAATATAACGTAACTATCTTAACTGTTCATTCGTTTAAAATGCTCCTTACATTTGTTTTACAGTACAGCAACTGCATTCAGCAACTCATTCCTCCGTTGCATAAGTTAAAATATATTCCATTCGTAGTCTCCGTTAATTGGTTTTATTTTCAATTTCATTTTGTTATCTGCGTTAATGATCATGTTGAATAATTCATAGAGTAATAATATAGTTATCAACAAAAAATGAAACGGAATGTTTACTGCTCAATCCGACAGAATAATGTCGTCTGCTGAATGTATTGTCTTTAGCCGGTCATGCCTGAATTGGAGCTTACCAATTAGCTTTATTGATCAATTAGGATGAATCAGATGCGTCGAATGGTTACATGCCTCGTAGGATCGCCCTCCCCCCCCCCCCACCTCCGCATAGTCAAAATTTGTCCATATCCTCTAGTGCAAGAAAAGGTCAAAGGTCAGATACATTGGTCGTTATTATATTTGCATATTATTCTGATTAAGCCAGACATATTACCATTTTACTGAATCAGACAAATATCATTAATGCTCTACGAATATAAATATTACAACTGATTTTCTTTTTCATCAATATTCATTGATGCTACAGCCAGGAAACACGCTGAAGCAAAGGATGCTATCTTGTCGTTGTTTACATTGATCCAGTCCATTAATACTATTCCGATCATGCCAACTCAGTTTTTGTAATGTAAATTGAATGGGTATCTATTTAGTTGACTGGTACCTTTATCATTTATTAATATATTCATGTGCAATGAACAATACAGTCAGCGCTGAGTCGAGCCCGTATATCAATGGTGTCCAACCCGCAGCCCGCGGGCTGATTTTAAATGGCCCGCCAGAGCTCGAGTAGCTATATAGTCGTTGCCTTTCAGTTTTCTGCTGCGGCCCTCGGCTTCAAGAAAAACATTTTTCAGTGGCCCATGGTGTCAAAAAGGTTGGACAGCACTGACGTAGATGCTTAATGCGGTTGGTTATCATGGCAATAGTGAGGATATACCGGTCCTAACTCTAATTTCGGCTATAAATACAAATTTTGTTTGCTATCCACCGTTTTATGGGCATGCCTGACTATGAACTCAAACGATTCTCTTACACATACTATTAGCGAAGTAATTTTTATAGTTGAGATACAACTCAAAATAAATACATCAGATTCAAAATTTGGTTGGAACGCAACACACACACACACACACACAAGAACATTGCTGGCCTGTGTGACTTTATATCCTACAGCATTAGCCAAACAACGGCAAGATTTTCGTATTTCGCAATTTTTTTTACAGAATGTTGTTTTGTTTATAATTAAAATGTTATTGAATGTGTGATTTCGAAAAGGCATCTTTTGTGCAGGGATATAAAGTCATACAATTCCCTACTTTCAGCCGTACGTTACCGACATTTTTTCTTGAGATACGAAATATTCATGCCTTAGATTGAATTGTTATGTGTTTCTGTACAACTGAATGCTATTTAACTTTACAATTAAAAGAAAACAAACACACACAAACAATATAGATCAACAAAGAAATAAAATAATAGAAAATAAAAATGAGCAGGAAAACATAGGCAATTCACTTAGAATCAACATCGTGTGCAACAGTAGGTTATAAAGTGCTAGGACAACTGTAGTAAAATGTCCGATCCAAGCTGATCCGATTGTAGTTCATACCCTATTGGTCGCAAGTTGAAACGTTAACCTCTGTGCCATCTTGATTCGTTCCTTTATTATTTGCCTCTGACCAAATGCCAGTCTTTCCTCAGAATAAAGCAGGAATAAAAGTTACGCACAATGCATCCATGGAATATTTTTAAACAAATCTAAATGACAATCATCCTGCTAAGGAAATGATTAATTTCTATTTTCATTCCAACACGAAGACCATCAATGAAAACTGTAAATGCGCGTCAATGTAACCAATCATGCGACATCTGAATTAAAGCAACTGAGTCGCAATTAATAGAAATATTGACATTTCTCTACATCTTATTTTGGATTTAAAAACTAATTCATCGGAAGCTATGACCCTTGTGTGTATATGAATGGACCAGTCAATAGCTTGAGGGCATCTGAGAAAACAATCAACCGTCATAAGAATCAGACTCAGTTATCTTTGGGTCGTTTTGTTTTGGTGGATTGGGGGCTGGGGTTAATGCTATTTTTTCAGCACACGATAGGCATAGCGGCCAGTATATCTTTTGGAAGAGGAATCCGAAGCTCTTCTTTCTGATTATCTAACAGCTCATACAAAAGGAGATATCTAACATGGATACACCCACTATCTACCGATCTCTCAAACCTATATGTATATCTTATGTATGCCTTTTACATGTGTGTGTGTGTGTGTGTGTTTTTAAAAATAATTATGGGTCAATGTGTTGGACACTTTAGTACGAGCTATATTTGTACATACATGTTAAATTTATAATTGTAATATTCTACTATACAGATTATGTGTTAGATTGGTTGAGTGAATCAGAAACAAATGTATTATCCTCAGAAATTACTATTACTATTCGCATTGTTATTGTTATTGTTATTATTATTATTATTATTATTATGTCGCTTACAACCAAAGCTGAAAATCATTGCCAAGATATTCTTTCATTTTCCTTTCTTTTCGTTCCCAATAATTGACAGTCTTTCCACGCAAATGATCAGAATAATATTCTATCCGACTGGGAAAACTGTGATAGTTTCATTTTATATTTGCGACATTCATTTAATACACGCGTGTTATCTTCACAATTCGAACAGATCTTGTAAAAAAAAATGCAATACAAATAATAATCTAAATGAAATACAAATATAATAGTCGTATTGATTTATTTTCCTTGAAATATGTCGTCATTTTGTATATTATTACATGTAGTGGCATTTAGAAGTCAACTTCTGAAATAAATTTCAAAACGAAAAATATAACCATCCCAAAGCTGTCTATAGTGATACAATAGGTTTGCTTCCAATGAGCGTAGAAAATATGTCTACATTTTATATAGTGATTAATGACTCTTGCAATTTGCAATTGTGATTGTGACATTGATATACTTACAATAAAAAATAGCATTGGGGTGCAGACGAATGTAAACAGAACAGTTTTCTGTCAGCAATGCATAGAAAAATGGACAATGATGACCTACTTGCTAAATTGCTACATCATTCCTGACGATGTATGCGTTGATGGATATTATTAGGCACAAAGAATAGTGTGGGGCATGCATATCTTCATTCCGACCCCCCCCCCCATTACACTGATTTGTGAAAACATGAGTAATTATTTACTTTTTCTACAGTTATGTAGTAGTACTGATCTGAAATAGAACTAGTTCTTTTCGAGAAATGGCGTACACCCCAAGATGCTCGATGGAGACCGCACATAAAATTATACTCGATAATTTTGTTACATGTGCATAACAAGTTTCATGAAAGCAGAGACTGAATTGATATATATGGACTTATAAAAATAACTACCATTGTGATAATAACGCAAAGCAGTCTAAATGGATACAGTGAACCACGAACAGCACATCATCTACCAGCCCTATACATAATAGCTCTCTGTGATGGCTCAGATAGAGTATGGCTTGTTAACGACCAACGTGTCTCAATGACCTCGACCTATTCGTTCTTGAACTAAACTTGATGTGCATAAATAATTCTTATCTTCTTAATCTTGCTATAACAATGACCCATGACCTTTAGATACCAGAATCGATAGGTTTCTTTTTTTTACACTAAATGCAAGCTATACGGAATGTTTTGACCAAAAATTATTTTAGAACAAAAGACACCGGTGTTATCCGAAAATCCATTTTTCTTGTAATCACAACGAACTTTAAACCCTCAAATTAGTATGCCTCGTTCATGCTCTAATTGCAAACCCTCCTCAAAAGCTGGTCAATGTAGATGGTATGGAGCTAAAACTGTTATGTTGAAACGATTTATCTCGTTCAATAACAGTGACCATGACCATTCACCCCCACCCCCCGAGAAAAAACAGTCTCAGCTAGCTTCTTTCTTATAGAACACATAAACTCATCCAAAAACTTTAGTGAAGATGCATGGTCGATAAATGAAAATTGCAGAAACTATTTTTCTTTCTTCTGTACTTCAAAAGCAAGCCATTAACAAAGTGTGATAAAGGTATTTGATGCAAAACTAATGCTAGTGTGCGGTAACCATTCTTTTCTTTCAATCCTCATTCTCACATTAAAAATGCATTATTTAAAAAGGTAGGTCATCGTGTATACGCTAAGAATGTGTTAACGGAAATGATAGGTATTATTTCCACATTAACATTAGGTATAATGATAGGTATTATTTCCACATTAACATAGGTATAATGATAGGTATTATTTCCACATTAACATTAGGTATAATGATAGGTATCATTTCCACATTAACATTAGGTATTGTGTGATAATATTAAGGCATTCAGAATTTCTTCTCTTTCTCGACTAAACAGAGAAACACCATCATATCCATGCTACCGTTTTTAGAAATCACATATGCACGATTTCATAGGATTCATTTGTCAGACGGATATGAATTATTGATCTCCAATATTTAGAAATGCATTGTAGTATAACAAATATTACATATTCCACAACCGCTTTTCTACCTCAGAGAAATATCTTCCATGTCCAGTCATTGTTGACTAGATCTGTCACTGTAACGGATGGACGAACTAAAGGGTACATAAGGTTACTGCATTTATTAAAATGTATTAACAATAATCATCAAAATGGTATTATTTATAACTTTGATAATCATTTTTATCGTATAGAAAAGACCAATGTTGAAGTGACTGATGTAAAGTCATGTATTATCGATGGCATCCACAGTGCTTTACTTCCGAACATTTGTTTGAACTCTAGGTTACGGAGTAATATCAGTAATAAAACCGATTTAGGGCGCGCATTTTTAAGATTATACGTTTGGCACTCTTCTATTGATCATTATTTGTTTGACAGCTGCGACATTTGCAAATGAGGATTTTATAAATACTTAATGATATGATCGATAGCATCAATTATTATTTAATGTCAAAATTTACGGCTGCACATTCTACAGGGACCATATCTGCATACAATTAAAGTAGAGAGCGCAAATAGCGAATTAGCGACTATAATAACGGATTTCTTCAGTCACTCACAAAATATTCCAATATAATGTTTACTTGGTGATATTCTGAACCCGTCTAGATTTTCGTCAGTTTTAAATATTTTGATCTACAAGAACTTTCAAGTTCTATATCTGCTCATTCTTGAATGTCCGGACAGATCATGTGCTTTATTCCAAAACTTGATGAACTTCCTCCTTTCCTTTTAACAACTTTGAATGATCATTTCTGCAGGTGTGCAGGGGGATTCGACCAAGCGGTCGAAATAATAACATGACCTTGCCTGTTCTCTGAAGATAACTTGTTATAACAGAAATCTGACATTCTATAATTCTTACTGCCGGCCACAATATGCATTCAGAACTTACAACGAACCAATCGAATCAATTACTATTACAGTAATTGGTTCTGGAGAACATGAGGTTTACTGTCAAACACTGGAAGAAGAATAATTTGTCCATTTCTATGAATTAATTTTCCGATAATTTTCTTGACTAACAGATTATGAAAACATATATGAATTTACAAAATCGTAACTATCAAATGCTTGAAAATAATTTCAAATATAGAAATGATTCTTTTAGATAACTTGGGTAGAATGCCAATAAAATCTCGGTTTAATGAAATGCTGGAGTGATCATTTAACGTTAAAAGTATTTCTTATTTAGAATCCGTGAGAGGAAGCGTAAACATAATGACTATACCCCAATACAACAGACTCGATCTTAACGTGAAACATCACGTTCATCAACTTTTCAAAGGCGGTGATATTGCCTTCGATTCTTTGCCTCTATCTTAGTTTCATTCAATCAGACTCTCGCGTGGTTCCTTGAGATCTTCACCTGAGTTTGGCGAATATCTAAATTAACCTGCCAGAACTCTTGTTGAACTTGCTGACCTTCACGTGCTTTGATGCTGCTTCTGCTGCAATGAAGGTGGCATACTTGTTGTTTTGCTTGGGACTATCTGCGCATCGTGTATTGTAATAGTTTTCCCCCAATTTTTGTCACTGGCCGCCTATCTTTCGATGTGAGGACCTTTCATTATTATCGTGGAAATTTTGTCCATGATACGAGACCATACATTGTTTTGTTTTTTATTGTGCAATGGATGTTTTCGCAATGACAGGGGATCCTACTCATTATCGTATAATGGATGTTTTGGCCACAATACAGATTTTCCCATATTACTTGTTACATCAAAAGATTGCACGTCATTTTGTTTGGATTTGACGGGTTCTGTAGGTTTGTTCAATACCTTCTGAAGACTGAAACTTTTCAGTAAATATGAGTATCCTTCGTAGGATGCTAATTAATTAGAACAGGGGTTCCGTGAAACAATATGTATCGCCTTCTCTGCGTAAGTCAATTACATATTACAAATAATTTTCCCCGTTAATGAAAAAAGTAAATCTGTATAGTTATTGCTACTGGCAAAGCAGAAAGTTTCTAAGTTGTGAAACAGAGCAAATCACCATGAGCGATTGAGATACCCTTGGACCAATTTCAATTACATATATGACTTTTCACGTCGAGGAAGCGTAAGTATAGTTACATGGTCGTGATCTCAATAGCTGCCAAGTTATGACACCAGGAGCAGGAGACGGGTGAAATGGCATATATCGAAGCGCTGGTCTATAAACAGCTTCTAAGTTATGATGCATGTGCTAGTCCCAGGGGAAGAGAGAAGAAACTCAGGGCCCAATGTTGGTTGTATAAATAACTTGGCTCTTGTATGCCGAGAACGTGTGTCGATGGTCATAGGGTGGTCATCTCAGTGATTTCCAAATGATTCAGGAACTTTGCCGAATTGGGTAAGGAAAGACACAGAGGCATGACCCAAGGTCAATGCAAGGAAAAACCGCAGTTTAACTGCTTTCTTGTGCAATAATAAATCCAAAGACAAACGCGTGCATCATAATTCGTCGATTTCAATCAAAATATGTAGAAATTAGCGGCTAATCTTTGAAATCCCAAAGAGGTGGGATTCGCTTTGGGAAAAAACAATCTCCACTAACTTTCAGATATATTCAGAGTTATGAGCTTGCAAACAAAGCAAAAACAACAACAAAAATTACTCTGAGCTGACAATGACGTCGACTTCGTGTCTAATATATCTTGCAGTTCTCTATCGAAATGGTTAGACTAAATAATGGTCTGAGGAACCACTAGGAAACAAGAATTAGTACAATTGTAGCAGACAGATACTCACCTTTTTCTGCTTATACTTTACGGCCAGTTTAAGCCGACTTAGTTTCATCTTGTCGTTAGTAATCAGTTCCTGTTCTATGGCAGCAGGGTTGCTAGTATCGTGATTCAGGACGATCTCCAACTCTTTAGAGCCTCTCGTCTGCTCTAACAAATCCACCGCGAATTCCTGACACTTTCTTGCCAGTTTTTCATAATCCACTTTGAATTCATTCTCCAACTTACTCAGTCTCCTCAATTCCCAACTTAACTCAAATGATGTCAAAATAGGGTCCTTACTGGATAGAGCTATCAGTGATGGGCTTGCAAGAGCCCTATATGCGTTAATCCGGGATCTCGAATGACGTAGACTGTCCTCCCTACTCTGAATAACACAATGTTTGCAGCTGCACCGGACGTCATGAGGTTTTGGGATACGGTATCCACGGTCCAACAGAATCTTGATGATTTCATAATTGTCTCGGTGAGCCGCTAGGATGATTGGGGTGATATCCGGCGTAAAGGAACTGGAAGGGACTGTGTGGTGGAGAGCCTGTAAAAAGACAGATTATAACTGAGCACACGTGACTATATATATATATATATATATATATATATATATATATATATATATATATATATATATATATATATATATATATATATATATATATATATATATATATACTGCTTATAAAAACTGCCATATGTGGTAACGTGAGTTTTGATCTGCCCAATACAAATTCCACACCGAAGGTAGGAGTCTGTGCTGACACTCACACGTTGGTCATGGTTGATATCAAATTTTAATATGTATCCATTAGATTTTTTAAGTTCTATTAGAGGTCCCAGGTGTTCGAGTGATCGAAAGCACTCGCCTTTACCAATCACTACCATCTCACCTCTGTCTGCGTAGGTTCGAGTCTCAAGCTCGGCCAATGTGGATATGCGAGAAAGCTGCCAGTAGCATACGTGAGTCGGTAGTTCTTACTGGGGTTTTCCCAGGTTCTTCTTCCACCAGATATACTGGCCGCCATTCATAGCCTATCTTTCTCTGAGAAATGGCAGTAAGCCCTACAACAACAACAACAAATAAGAAATAGTCCTATTAAAAACGATAAAATGTCAACATAATTTGTATTGAAAAAAACAATTTAATAATGATTTCAGTGCGACATATAATCTTCTTGAAGTTAAGGGAAGAGATAAAAGAGGAAGTTTCCCATTATGTTTAATGAAAGTTACCCGGCCTATTTCGTCACACTTATGAAATAAAGATTACTTCCAAAGTGGCGCTCTTGCTTCTCTTGAAACACCACTGGCACGACTAGTTGATATCTGCATCATTTCGGCAGAAACGCATGCTCTTGTTTTTGCTTGGTTTTCATGAACGTCGCAAAAAGTAACGGAAATGAAAACAAAAATATTATTAGCCTTGAGCAACCAACTCTGGCACTATATATACGTTAATCGGTCATCTTTTCTGCAAAATTGGAGCAAATAAATAACTGAAACGACAACTCAAAACGAGACTGACCCCTAATTCGTACAGTCCGTGCAAGAACTGGCTGTTACCTTTGTTCATGATCTTCAAAATGTTTTTGCACAACACTAGAATCAAACTCAGAACATCAAAAAAATGATACCAGAATCTAAGATAATTTTATGGCATGGAATAACGCGCGCAAAAACAGAACCCAAAGTATAAAATTTTCTGAAAGTTTATAATTATATTTTTTACTTTTAATAAAACGTCAGAAAGTGAAACTTTGAAAGAGATTAGTTTTAATTTGAGTTTTGTGTTCAAATAGTTTAGAGACTATAGAACCCTGAAAGCTGCCACATTACTCGCAATGCTGATAAAAACCGTCATTCTGCAGACCACACATATTTGTATAACCTCTGGTACTAGCCTTTTGATCGTATCTATATATTTATCAAAGTAAAGTTTTACCTCATTTTTATCTGATCCAGAATATACCTAAATAGCCGAATCAAGATTAATTGATTCAGAATCAGTCTAAATAGCTGGATCAATTTTATTTGATTCAGAACCAGTCCAAATAGCTGAATCAAGATTATTTGATTCAGAATCAGTCTAAATAGCAGGATCAATTATAGGAATCTACGTGATACACATTTCTAGTTTCTAGACATCTGCTCATTCAATTGCACGACAAGGAACGCATATTTGATTGATGGCTCTGTTTAAATTTAATATAATGGCATAGTGAGTTTGATTGAATCATATTACAAGTACTCCCATAATAGTAATTGCTAACCATCAAATTTAACAGAATTGATAGTGCATGTCTAAAGAATGTCTGGTTCGAAATTGATATGGGAAAACTGGAATGCTTTAAACCTACTGACCTAATTTGTGAATTGTTCATCTTAAACATTATGAATAACATTTTGAAAAGACCCAAATACTAACAAAATGAGAGACGTGCAATACCCTCTCCGGAAAAAGATATGTACTTTTGAATGAAGCTAATAGTTTTCACATATTTCATCTTGTTCTGACATAAAACTTTATAAACTTTATTATCCCTAAAATTCAATTTATATTAATTTCCTTTAAAATATAAAAACTGGGTGAAAGCAATTGAAATTCAGACATGTCGAGTTTTAAATACAAAACTTTTCATGGCGAGTGGAAATTTAAACACGAGTGCTTATGTACTATATGTATACAAATTATATCGGCTGTCATGTACAGGACGCTTTGCTTCAATCAAGCTTCAGAATGGTGGACTTGCCGATCGTGTCTTTCTTCAAGTAGACAACTCAGCTATGCCAATTTTCAGATATGCTTTCATTGTGTAAAAGTGATATAATTATAATTCCTGGCAAGCAAAATATACGAATAGGGCGACAATAAATCGTGATCTTTTATACTTTCTTGCCAAATCATTCCTCTTGCCGTGATAGGTTCCATCAATCTCTTGCGCCAGTGCATATGCCAGCGATTGAATAGATCTTACATAAAACTAAGAGTAGTTCTTATTACGTTTTTATATGTATAACATCATTTCAAAAACCATTAAGTTCTTGCTAGCTGTTCAAACAATGTTTTAAAACTGCCTTTTTGGGAACTGGCGTGTGTATTTGTCCAAAACCAGTCTGTAATACAGACAAGGTGAGTACACCCGGACACGATCACCTCGTCAAAATGATCCCATTAAAGATAGCCGACAATAAGCAGATTGAGGATTATACCAAGGAAGTAAGAGCTATGGGCCTTACATTGAAATATGCTACGACTTGAGGATTTATACCAAGGAAGTGGGAGCTATGGGCCTTACATTGAAATGTGCTATGACTTGAGGATAATACCAAAGAAGTGGGAGCTATGGGCCTTACATTGAAATATGCTACGACTTGAGGATTATACCAAGGAAGTGGGAGCTATGGGCCTTACATTGAAATATGCTACGACTTGAGGATTATACCAAGGAAGTGGGAGCTAAATGCCTTATATTGAAATATGCTACGATTTGAGGATTTATACCAAGGAAGTGGGAGCTATGGGCCTTACATAGAAATATGCTACAACTGCCGACCTAGGCTGCTTTGGAGGGGATTTGAACCCAAAGTCAGTACAACAAGGTATTCAATGTCTAACACAACCATCATTTTGAAGATAGTTCGGCACAATTTTGTCTTGGACCTGCGAAACATTATTATAAGTTTTCAGTGTAAATTTCATTTAAATATCATCGTTATTTTAACCCCAAGAATATTTTCAAGATTGTTTCCCGTGACAGTAATTTTAGAATCAATGTCGGCACCACTTTTATATTGGAAAACCTTCATTTCGCAAGACGTAGTTTTGTACAAAGTTACACGATAGATATGATCATCCGTTCGGGACCAGTTGTGATGACAGTAGTTTCATGAGGGCTGCCATGGTGACCTTGTTTACAGCCATATTGGCACTATATTCCTATACAGTATATCATTAGAACTTATTTAATGAAATCCTATGTCAATATGACCAGACGTTCATAGGGAATGGCGAAAACAAGATTTCCAAGATATCCGCAGGCAATGTTGTCTACATCATGTTCCTTAAATACCAAGTAAGTATCGTGATAAATCTTTTAGTAAAAAGGTCCTATCAATATGACTATATATCCTAGAGAAGAAGCACTGTGGCAGCCATACTGCATATCCTAAGAGAACAGTTTTCATTTAAAACCAGCTAGGCTTTTGGATGAAACAGTGTCGCAAGGTTCGTGACGCACCTGCAAGTAGTTTTATGAGAAGCGCCGATACAAACATTTGCTAACAGAAGACGAACGCAGGATCATTGCTTGAGGTCTTCTGGACCACGATCAGTAGAAGAAACAAAATAAAACAAGTCGCCCAAAAAATGAAACAAGAGTCGCTGAAGAGACCGACGCTCTACTGGGCGAAAAGTACTTCCAGGAAACCAAGATAAGGTCATTTCCTTGTATCTGCTGAGTGTTGAAACCATCCCCGTTGTTCAAATTAGTTGCTGTGGTGGTCATATTGGATGTCAGATTCATATTATTTTTATTTACAAAGCAGACATTCGTAACAGTTTTTTTGTGGTGAAAATCCCCTGTTGATATAACCATAAATTTGGGAGGAATAGAGATAATATTTTCATGATAGCCACTATAGTGTCCATATTGAGAGTTTGTCATTTTCACTTGGGACCAGCTAGACACCATATGAACTCTGCTGATGAAAACCCCCATGTCAGTATGACTTTCCATTTAAGAGGAGTAGCGATCACACTATTTTCAAGATGGCCACACATTGGACGTCAGAACGGAACCGTTGTGATGAAGGATTAATAAAACATTATAATAAGTATTTTAGCGAAAAAGCCCATGCTGATATGACCATTCGTTAAGAAGTAGTGATAACATTTTTAAGCTTGTCTCTGTGGCAGCCATATGAGACACCAGATCGGCACCATTTCATTTATAATTAACTTGACATCATAAGAAGCCTTCTGGCGAAAACAACATGTCAGTATGACTTTCCGTTTAGAAGAGGCAACGATAACAAGATTTTCAATATGGCTGCCGTGGCGGCTATAATGGACATCAGATCGGTAGTTTTCATTCAAATCAACTATACGTGACAAGATGCCTTTCAAATTAAATGAAAACTCCATTTTCATGCATGACCCACTAGACCAACGGATGAATAAATTTGTAAAGTTTTATGGTAATCCTCAAAGTAGTTTAGGAGAGGTAGCGATAACAAATTTGTTAATAGACGGACTAATGACGGGCAAAAGACCATTCTAAAAGCTCTTCATGTTTATGACTAGAAGAGCTAAAATTTCGCGTCTTTTGCTTCACTATCTAAAAATATTCAAATTTTAAAAAATGGCTAGTAATTATTGCTTCACTTGGTTTAGCGTTGTTATAGGTATAGATTATATGGCCACGACTTCGTTGTAGGATTACAAAATTGTGTAGATATTTCGTAGTACATTTTGTTGGGGCCCGCGTGACGCGTACCCATTAAGTTTGATGTATTGGCCAGGATCGCCATAGCGTGGCAACTTGTAATTTTTAATTTGCCCTGCTTGGGACATGGACCGAGTTTTGATTAGGACCCTTTTGTTAACAGTTAGAACAGACAGGGAGCGCGATTTTAACCTGAGGTCACAGCGGTAAAGTGTCCAAAGTGACATGCAACAGAGGAGCGTATTTTAGGAAGTTGTGGTCCATTTGAAACAGGTGTCATAAAATGATAATTTCCAGAATAGTCATTAATAAAGGCGGTATAGAAAGAATTTTCTTACTTTTATGGGACTGAGAAGAACTTTGGTGGGTAAAGTAGTAATCCTGACTGGCTAAACTAAAAGAAGGGCGGTTCCCAGACGAAATTCAGGGTTTCAAAACGATCTCCCTCGTGAAATTAAACAGTCTAAGTTCTGCAAGGAGGCTTGAAGTAAACTCCGGGAAATAATAAGTATTGATTGTTAATTGTCCTAAAGAAGGAGTGTCGAATGTTTAGGACACGGGAAAAGATAGATATTCGGCTTCATAGGAGGTACGGAACTCGAATAAAGCACAAATGTTAGTCCCAACTGCATGCAATGTATATTCTTTGATGTAAGTAATTATTGCTGAATTTTTTCATTTTAAATTCATACTTGAATTTTTCCTTGAGTTCAGAAACAATAAGCGCATGTTTATGATTCATATTGTGGGAATGTCTTATAAAATTTAGTTATATGAATGAGTTCAAGATTAGAGGTTTGATATATAAAATAAATCATGTAGTAAGATTTCAGCATTTATACTGACGCAAATTGTGTGAATATGTAAATAATCTATTGTTGAATTTATTCATTTTAAATTAATACTTGAATTTTTCCTTGAGTTCAGAAACAATAAGCGCATGTTTTATGATTCATATCGTGGGAATGTCTTAAATTTAGTTATATGAATGAGTTCAGGATTAGAGGTTTGATATAATAAAAGAAATCATGTAGCAAGATTTCAGCGTTTAATCTGACGCAAATTGTGTGAATATGTAAATATTCGATCTTAAATGGTTTTATCATTTATGCGGATGATTGGTTTTCCTATGTCTGGAAATCTGTGTCAGTGAATCGCTAATCAGCAAAGTAACCTATTAGGACAAGGAGTGAAGTCCATTAATTCATGTGTAATTAAGTTGCGAATTCTCTTCAGCCGAGAATCAAGTTAACGTATGGCTAGTTGAGCTGGTTAATTTATAGCAACAGCGGGGTGCGAGGTTTATTTAAAGGGGCCTGATTATGTCATGTCCTCGGTAGGAATGCGAGGATGCTAGAAAAGATTCTGGACCAATAGGATTGTATATCAATAATATGTTGTTTGTGTATTAATTGCGAATGATCTTAGCTAGTTCTGCTAATATACGACAGACGAGGTCTGACGCAAAAGACAGTGTGACTCTTGGTTGTTCCCAGGAGAAGACAAATCTGGAATGCATTTTAAGCTGAATGTTACATTTTATTTTTTCAAGGGAAAGAAAATAGCTCTACATACCTGACTGCACAGTGGGAAAGAGAGCGGAGCCTACAAATATGAGGTCGATGACCCGAAGAGGCTAGTCAAAGGAGAGAGAGAGAGAGAGAGAGAGAGAGAGAGAGAGAGAGAGAGAGAGAAGGAAAGGATGGAAACGTTGACGGATCACCAGCAGTGATTTGGGAAGGACCGGAAGAACCAGGTGATGCTATCATGCTGGCATTCTGAATTCAATCTGTCACTCAATCGTATGATGAAATTTGATCACTCAGTCATATGATGAAATTTGTTCTATCAGTAACAGAACGGCTATATGAAATTCGCATAATTTTGTAACTCATTTTCTGAGAGAAAGCGAATCATTTGCATGTCTATTTTTGTTTGTGTAATTGTTTAAATTGTATTTTAAATACGGGGGCTGGTGTTATTCTATTCTACATCTCTGCTCAGTCATCAGTTATTCCATCAATTAATTTCATACTTTATGTTATTAATTAATCCATCCAGGCAATAATATAGTGGTCGATCATTTCCTAAATAACGATAACCAAAACCTTAAGAAGTGGGGAAGATCTGTCACATCAGTCACACATCACTCCACCACCCCGTCACAGTCGTCAACAGAATTACAGTTTTGTGTTAAACAAGCAAATACGGTAGTAATGCATGAATTCACTGACGCAAGTAAAACACCGAACTGCGCGGAACACTTGTAGACATGGCTGTATCTTTCTATGCATGTATCTGCCATTTACAAGCTAGTTTACATACATTTTCGGGAGATAACGTTTTCCTTTTTATGAAGGGTTATGAAGGAGCAGACAAAGCAGCCAAAGCAGCCAAAGCTGCCATGCAGTGACCCTTTATTGAACGGAGGATTCAATATGGCGATTGTAAGTTATTATATTCGTTGGCATGCTGTCTCTATCTAGCAAATTATGATAAATGAAAACTCCACAAAAGATGCAGGTAATCAGACCCATCATTGGAGAGTGGTATCAACCATAAAAACCAAATTACACACATACCTGGTCAATGCGTACCTCTTGACAGGTGGTATCAACCATAAAAACCAAATTACACACATACCTGGCCAATGCGTACCTCTTGACAGGTGGACCTTGACCAGCGTGCTTAACGTGGAAGTGTCCACTTACAGTGAAACAAATTATTATCGAGAGTATCAAGGTAAACCATGATGACATCATTTTATTGCATCAGCTTTAAGAATCTTTTTGATGTTGTACCATCAGAAAAAATCATATCTTTTCTAGCAGAAAACAATTTACATGAAAAAGTAAACCTTATATTTAAGGACCTGACTATTTTCACCGTTATCTTTCATTTTATATCGCATCTTAAGAATGTTAACATTTTTAACTTTTATGTTTTAGGCGTACATATTTATTGTCAATAGGAAGGGTTATATTCCTGGAGATTACACCCACTTGTAACCATTACATACATACATACATACATACATACATACATACATACATACATACATACATACATACATACATACGTACGTACGTACGTACGTACGTACGTACATACATACATACATACGTACATACATACATCACTTCTTTCACCTGTTGATGCTATTGTATACATGTTTACTCAGGTGCATATGTAACATGTCAGTAAAGCCAATATTTTATCGCTGCACGAGAAGCAAGTGCAGTGAATGTGTGTCATTTGACAAACTTCTTTCACGTCTGGAGACAGAAGGGTAAAATATGGCGAATATTTTAAGAGGTATCTCCACCTCATCTTTTATATTTTCTCTCTAAACAGAAAGAACACTAGTTAAGAGCCGCCAGGATGCGAAACAATCTGATTAAAATGATCGACACGGCCCTACGTAGGATTGAGGAGATCTGATTTTAATCATATTAAATCATAAAAAGAAGACCATGGTATGCATATGGAGCCCATGATCGAAACATAGTATTAAAACGCGTGAGATTTACTCCAAGGTAAAAGGGCTGAGTGAGCTCAATGCAGAATGAATAATATATTTTAATGACGATTCTTCCGAAAATGCACAAAATAAATTAAGGCATTTAGCAAGTATAAGCCGATAAAAACTGTAAAGAAAACCTTAAGATTGTACATGACTAATCTTGACTCCAAGATTAAATGGTGAACGAGCTTATTGTAGGATGGATTGTCTTCAATTCGTAATGATTTATCACAAGTATGAACAGAATACATCCAGTGAGTTTTAAAAATATAAGCAAATGAAAAATCTTTACCAAGATCAGAACGCAAATTTTCTAAATATGCGGTTGTCCAAAGTTCAGCTCACAAGATTTTATGGTCGATGATATTTGGTATTTCTGACAGGCACGCAGGATAAAATATATTTAAAAGCATAATTACGTTCAAAGTCAATCTTTATTATGAGTTATATAAATAAACGGGGCATCATCGCACAGCGACATCAATATTCCCGTCTAAGTAGATTACATTATCTTTCTGCTCATAACAAATAGGGGATTGCAGTCATTGGCACCGATAAAAAATACTAAATGCATTGAACGCAAATCGACAGTTTGCATCGTTTTCTTTTTTCCATCCTAGAGAGCATACACGCATACACGCATATGGGCGTTCTGAAATTTAAGAGACAAGATTTGTTCTTGCGATTGTGTGTGTGTATGTGTGGCTGGGATTTTTAACGTAGCTTTAACACGTTTTCAGTCATATCGCTACGATATCTGCAGTGTAGTAGTTTATAGTGATGACAAGCACTGGGCATCATGCCGCAGACATGTAGCATAGTGTCTCATCCAGTCATATTATTTGGACACCAGGCCGACCAGTCTAACTTTAAATTCTTAATGCTGAGCGTCTAACGAGGAAACTTTTAGTACCATTTTTTATATGTCTTTGGTATGACTCGGCCAGGGTTCGAACCCGCGACCTCCAGCATCCGAGGCAGACGCTCTAACCAATTGGTGTCAGTGAGATACCGAGGATCCATTCTTCGGAAAAGTATTTTCGAAGATCTTTGATTTGACATCCATACTGATGTGACGTAATGCTTTGATTTGATACCCATAATGATGCGACTTGATGCATTGATTTTAGATCATTAATGATGTGATTTGATGATTTGATTTGACACTCATATTGACGTGACTTGCTGCTGTCCTAATATGTTCTTTCCTTTCTGACCCCTTAGACTCGTGTCCTAGGGCCCCCATAAAGTTACTCATCAAATATGTTTTATTTATGGTATATCTATATTTACTTAAGAACTGTACACAAATAAAAAGTAAGCTTAATCAACAGAGGAAGAAAGAGCAATGTATGTATTTTTTGAAGATCTTTTAATCTTGCGCTAGGGACCCAGGTGTTGCAATGAAATTTGGAAACCTCGCTACAAATCTACTCCCCGTAGGGAAGTCAATTATCAAGTCTGATAGCTGTTTTGCGTTTACAAGAAACGTACTGTACTTATGCACGTACATACATATGGACGCACGAACACGGGCACAAAATTATACACAATACCCTAAAAATATTAATGAACAGTTTCTCCCTTAATCTTTTTTCTTTCCTTCAGTCTCATCTTTTATCAACTCCTTCGTTGTTCATCTTTGTGCTTCATATTCTGGATGATATTCGTTAATTGATTAGTCAAGATTCTTCATTTTGAGTATTTAGCGATTTAAAATGCTGTCATTACAACATAGTATCACCCGCTTTATATTGAGTATTTAGCGATTTAAAATGCTGTCATTACAACATAGTATCACCCGCTTTATACTGAGTATTTAGCGATTTAAAATGCTGTCATTACAACATAGTATCACCCGCGTTATATTCACACTTGACTACAATTTCTGTATCGTCAAATGAGAACATTATATGCTATTAGCTTTCTTTCTAATCGTTTAGCTTGTACATTGTAAATCTTGTAATTTCCAACAACAAATTCATGAAATAAAATGTGTTCAAACTAAATGCAAGAGCCGTTCGTCAAATTCTATCCAAATATTTGGTGAACAAATCTTCTAAAGCTTTTACTATTTTTAGTAACGTTGGCCATACATATTGGGATATCGGACATTTGAACAAATTTAAAAAGTCCTAATACCAGGATGCCTTCTGTCTCAGATTCCATTCAACAGTTTTGCAGAGGAGGTCGCGTAAAGGTTCTTCTATTTTTAGTAACAGCGACGATATATGATGGTAGATTGGTAGAATTTGATCTGGGATGCTCTTGGAGAAGGAATCATTTAAATGATTTTCTATTTTTAGTAACTGCTGTCACATGTCACGGATTGACATAAAGTGTACAAATTTGAAAGGTCTTTATGCCACGGTACTATATGTCAAGGTTGGTCTAATTCTATCCAACAGGCTTGGAGAAGAAGTCGCTAAAAATTTTGTCCAGTTTTAATACCGGTTACCAGATTTGATGGCAGATTTACGTCATTTGTATAAACTTGAATACTAGGATGCATACTCTAAAGTTTCGTTAAATTATATTTGTCGGGGGTTTTGAGAAGACATTGTTAAAAAAAAATTCTTCTCTGTTTTGAGTAACGGCAAACATATTTGATCATGGATATGCATCGTTTGTAAAAGACGTCGTTTGATAATTTCACTATTCTCGTAACAGTGGCCATATCCAACGGCCGATAGACATAATCTCTTACAACTTAAAAGGCAGGTATACATAATCTGTTACAACTTCAAAGGCCTTTATAACAAGATGCACTCTATCAAACTTTGTAAATTTCCGTTCAGCATTCTTGGAGAACTTTCATATCCAAGTCTTTTCGATTTTTAGTAACCGTGGCCATATTTTATGGCAGATCGGCACAATTTGTTCAACTGTCATACGTGAGTAAATTATGCTGAGCGGATTTTGATAACACGTTTAAAGGGTTTTTACAGATTTTAGTTGTGGCGGACACAGTTCATAGCAGATCGGCATCATACGCATAAATTTGAAAGCCGTTCATGCCAGTGTGCTCTGTTCCAAATTTTGGTCTATACTCGTCAGTGGTTCTTGAGATGAATTTTTAAACAGCAATTGTTGACGGACGCATGCACGGACGCATGATGTACGATAAAGTCCGTGCAGGACAAATGCAGGGCTATACCATAAATACAATTTGGCCTTAGGGTCAGCTAAACTTAAATTGCCATCAGTGGATTTATGTATTGGACTTAAGTTTCCCACAACATGATTTTTGAAGCTTATTCTGAAAACACGACTATGTGATTTCCCCAAAACTTTCTTTAAAATCTGCGAACCCTATTACAACAACAACGACGACAACCAATATAACATTAAAAATTTGAGATGCTCGTCTGCTTTTTGGCAGGATCATTATTTAGATAGAAACCGTTGCTGAATTTGCGGAAAGGAAGGTTTAGTTTTCTCACTGTAGGCTAGTAAGCAATCGGGTTTGTTCTTCATCTAGCATCTTGTTTACTGACTGCTATTACTAAATTCATCAGCCAAGGATCGAATGATTAATTAAAGTAAATAGAAATGGCGTAGCATGCAATGAAACGATTTTAAAATGGAAAACGGACTTCTGAGCATGGAAGAACTCAATTTTGAATGTCTTTTAATTTGCAGAAAGTACAGCATGTGTTCCTGAGTCTTCTCAAGTGATGACACGCAGAGCAATTTGCACAAGAAAACCGCGTTCATCGTCAAATGGATGTGCAATTTCCTTGAATTTTTTTTCGTGGTTGATTTGCTTTGATGCGTTTGTTCTTATTTTCTTTTCAAAGATATTCCGATTGCGTGATAGGAAAACTCGCAGATTGACTGTTGAGAATGCGATGAAGTACAAATCAATCTACTAAACGATCATGCAACTGTCTGTTATTTCTTCGTAAGACTTAAAAACATTTTTCTGCTGTAACGTTTGTACCTGATGGGCAACTTCAGTCCCAAGGAGGGCGACATTATAGACATTAAAACTCAACCCACCATATGCTGCTTTGTTTGAAGCATTCCGTTTAAGAATCACACAACGTAAATTGATAATATTAACCTAGATTCTAGATTTCATATACTATTAAAGCTGATAATTAAATTTCATTGCCTGTAAAGGCCTGGATTAGAACATATATCCCCCATTCTTTCTCAAACCTTCGCTTGTTAGTCATGTTTTCCGTTTAGTCAAACAACATGATCAAATACTCTAACACCATGTGAAGATCTCACCTTCCTTGATTACGCAAATGCATTACTTTATTTCACTGTTGCTGATATCAGATTTGATTTCAGCACACACTGTGCGGCTGACAAAGTTGTTGAGAGCACCTGACATTTTCTCCAAGCAGCAGTTCCATTTACACAGCAATGGAAGCCACGTTTTGATTCACGATCATCCAGATTACAATTTTATTAGTTTCTGACATTTTTATGGCGTGGCGTAGAGCACATAACGGATAAGCAAATTCAATGGCGGTCAGCCAGTCTCGTAAATAATTCTGGATTTTGGGTGGCTTGAAAGTAACGATTTAAACGTCGTGGACTGACATTTATATTTGGACCTAAAGGTCATATCTTCTTCGGTCAAGCTATTGCATAGAAACATTGACTCGAGTAGCAATTCCTCAATCTATTACCCATATTGTCCAGCGGTTACTGAACTTCCACGTGAAATACAACGGCATGCTGAGAACAACACGTTGGTCTCGAGCTGACATTTTATCGTTGTATAACGCGCAAACAGTACGGACCCCGATCTGCCTTCGCGTAATTCGCACAGAACTATAGTGCGAACGCAATCACTCCGATCTGCATGTGCATTATACGACGGCAGATCTGGGACAACATCGTGAATTGACCTGCAAATTGATCTGTAAAAATAATTCCGTATATTAGTAGATTAAATCCAATAAGACATTTCACTTATCTGTTCGACACAATGACCTCTTAGATGAGCTGACATCGTTTGCAGTTCGATAAAAAAATATTCCATTGAAGAGGTTTCTGACGGAATTATTATACTGCTATCTACATGAAGTAATATTTCTATAGCATACGCGGTTTCATTAACAACTTCGAGATGCCGATTGGAATTTGTTCACACGATTATGTAGATATGACAAAAGTACATAGGCTGGTCTCTTGTGTTAACATGTCAGTAAGATGTACCACTTTGTCTTCATGTCTAAATAATCATGTCAGCACCTGGCAATTGATAACCCGTCTTATTGACGTGGCATAATCGCCTTGATCAAGTATGAAAAAAAAATATGTCGTTATAACGATAACAGATTAATAGTTCCATAGTTAATGGAAGCTAGCGTCCCTTCTTGGTTTCATTCATTGCTGATAGTGTATGGAGAGCATAGCTGACGGCGGCATGTACTGTCCATGACTACCAACAAAGGCAGCAGCCTTTGGTTTAGATATCTTGTGCACGGTTCATGCTAACACAATGAACCAAATAATTCCGGTACATCATCATTGCGGGGCCCGGTTTCCGAAAACCAATGAGAGATTCAGTGCAGCTTTAAACAATTAGTATGAAAATACAGGCAAATGCGAGCGTGTAATTCAAAATCTTTTTAACAACTCCACTTATTTCCTTCACCCTTTATTTCAGCAAATGGAATACAAATATTTTCTTTTAAGTAAAAACCTTTGCTCATTAGTTTACATTAGTTATAATCATCATTTATGCGTTAAATAAATAATTTAATAACTAAAGTTGTGATACGTTGCCTAAATTCAAACAGTGAGATATCTATTAACAATGAACTAAACCGAGCTGAGAAAATAACTTTCTCGTAGTACTGATTAAAAATGCTATTAATAAATAAGGATTACTGAGAGTTAATTTGCACGTGTACATTAAATAAAGGGACGGACAACTATTTTGCTATCAACCATAATTTTCTTTATTTTTCTTTGACTTTTTTCCGAATCTTCTGTCCACTCTGTCAATTACCCCTCTCCAACTTTTTTTTACTTGAAGCTGCAAGCTGACGACTGACGTATGAATCGAATTGTAGTGTTACAAGCTAAATGTTAGGGTCAAAGCTCCAAGAAACTGCACATATTAATTTTGTTACCTTGGTATTATTTTAATTAAACAAATTGTTATTTAAATTTACAAGATCATATTGAGTAACGGTGCCTTCAGGAAGCCTTTTAAGAAGACTTATGCCAAATATCAAATAGCAAGTGTATTTGGTACACTTCAGTTATCACTCATTGCCCATGGCACCACGTTTATGTGTCTTGAGGTAGTACTCTACTTCCGAACTCTGTAACGTTAAGGTCATTTAAGATACATAAAAATGGGTGGAATGTCAGAAAGGTATACAGATGTAGGTCTACAATGATACCAAATAATTTGGACTTTCTACTCGCATTACAAAATAAAGAGGGGAGGGTAAAACGTACTTTTAAAAACCATTCTCTTTTTTTAACACCAAAATTTCGACCATTGTCGGAAACGGATTTTTTGTCCGGATTTTAGACCTTTTGGCCCGAGATCTAAGGTAGATCGGTCTGAACTGCAAACAGACAGGTAAACCTTTGCAAAAGTAGAATGACTTGGTGATCAGGAGTAAAACGTGTCCAGGACACGAAAACGTACAACAAAAAAGAAGTCCAACGTTTACCCTTCCGTACATGCGCGAGCAAAACTGCCAACCCAAAACGACGTTTCTAGAAAAACTAGGCATCTGGACTAAGCGGAAATCTATTGGAAGCAGCGATTTAGTAGTTATGTTCATGAGCACCGATTAGATGACGCTGTGTAAAATGTGCAATATGAATTAAATATCGCTGTGTGTATCTTTTCCTTCATCTTCGCCTACTAGTAAATAGTAAAACTTTTTGTAAAAATAATTATATGACCAAATTGGTGGTCAAGCCTGAACACAAGATAACGACTGCTCTAGTTCAAATCGAAAGTATTAGTAAAGTTCACATTGTGTCAGTAACAAACAGACTGTTATAGGAATGAATACACAACGGTTAGATTAACTAGATCTCTCCATACGGGGCCATTTGTTTTGATCACGTGACAATATGGCTTCGACGTTCACCTGATTTCGTATAGCGGAGTGCAACGCGGGGAGCATACGAAACAGGGAACCAGACTACCTCGCCGTTAGAATGCTACTATACCTAATATTCTTCAAATAAAGTTTAGCAAAGCAACAACGAGATGTTTGCATTTGTGGGGAGGTGTGTGAAGGGTTTATCGTTGGTACATGCCATACTCGTGTCATGTGTATCCTCAGCTTGCTTGAACCCTGTATATTAAGTTCATTTTGTCTTCATTGTGTACCTTGAATCACAATGAGAAAACAAAACATCCACAGGAAACAGGAAGATAAAGGAACAAACTAAATCACGTAAAGCACCGGATTATAATAGTCTCTCGAAGGGACTGACGGTCTAGTGTCCAAAAAAGGATTCTCTAGGAATTCAAGATAAAACCATTCCTTCTTTATATCTGCTGCGTCTTGAACCCAAATCCGATATTCTTGAGCAATAAGAGTTTCTAATTAGCGGCTGTGGCAGCCATTTTGGACTTATGCTCAGCATCGTTTTTATTTAGGACAAACTAGATATCACTATTAGAATTTGGTGAAAATCCTATGCCGATATGGCAGTCAATTCTGAAGTCTATCAACAAGATTTCATAAGTCTTGTTGTGAAAACCCAATGTCGATACTATTTTCCATTTCAAAATGGAAACTGTAGAGCTATATTGGATACCAGATAGGCAGAAATTCTATTTAAGATTAACACCATAAGAAATGATGAAAGCGAGAAAATATGGCGGACAAGGTGGACGTAATGTATTCAAGCTCTGGTGAATTATGGACGCCCGTAAGATAAAAGAGAAGTGCTTTTCATCCAGTGTTGAAATTCTGCTGTGTGAACACTCTGACAACAGAATGGCATGTGTATCATAGTTTTATATAAACTAAGCTCGAAGGAAATTCGATGAAATTCAATTTTACTTTCATACTTCTTTTCGCGCCATTTTCATGTATCAGGCTTTGAAAGAGTGTGTCGTTATCGTGTATTTTCTGGTGAATCTTATGTGGTGTTGGAAATATGTTGAGAGACATGTGCTGTTGGAGACATGTTGTGAGGATACATAAATTCCGCTTGTTGCTATTGTGGCATAAATAATCGCATTCTCATGATTTTGTGACTCGAGTTCTCGATTCCGTGATCATTGCATTTTGATTAACTTGCACACAGTTTTGTTTAACTCTGCTGTGCATAACTGATGTGAATTATATGTGAATAATATTTATATTCTGGACTAAATTTATATTTTATATTTTATATTTTGTGGATTTCAATTTCTTGGATTATTCTGAAGGATCTTCTTGGATCAATGGACGCAGCGGGTGAGTGTGACACTCCATTTAATCATGTAACGTGTAAAAAAAAAATGCATATTTGTCTTGGTCGTCAACAATGTGCAAAGGGATGAAAAGCTAAGCATAGTATTCTAGTTTTCATGTGTAATATATGACGTTATAAATGGCATAGATAAACTGATAGATGTATGTATATATATATATACACTTAAGTGCTTTTTTATGTTGTGTGTGATTGTTATTACGAAAAAAGGAGTTGAAATTCGTACACGATCTGTGATTCGTACATGTACTGATTTAGTGCTCATAATTACTATATATGACGATATGCCATATACATGTCAGAGATTTGCCATCTACAGTCAGATTCTAGATAAGATCTAAATTCACATTGGGGCATTCGGATCATGATCATGGGGCATTCGGATTGTGATGTTGGAAACATGATGTGTGGGTAATGTCAAATACATCAAGTATCGTTGTTAAAGACTATATGTATTTTGTGAGATGCTTTTGTGAACTGTTGTTCACGTTAACTCACGTTAACTCATTCCAGTGTAAATGTGTACTCAGTCCTAGTGCCAGTAGTTATTTCCTTATATGTGTTATATATTTAGTTTTTTAGTGAGTAGATAGTGAGCAAATCACATATGTACGAATTCAAAATATTATGGTAGCGGATGCGTTAGCTTTGGTACCGTTACCATGTGTTAATTCTGAGCTAAGTTCTGAGTTAGACCAAATATCATTCATCATTCGAACAATGAGAACAATTTCAGTTAAGTGATGCACGAGAGGTATCAGAACATACAACTGTTACATATTTGTCCTAGCAGAAGAGGGCTCACATTCGTTAATGCAAGTGCGAGCGATATATAACAGGTATTAACCTATTTATCAATTGTATACGGACTTCACTATAAACCGTTGAACATGGATGACAACCTAGAAATAGATGAGCGTTACAGTGGTGATGAAAGGTCCGGTTTAGAAGAAGACTTAATAGCAACCCAGACCGAAAAAAATATATACCTTCAAATTGATTCGAAATTTGGAACTCTGGACAGAGATGAATTTAAAAAGAAGATGTGTTTGGAATTGGATGTACAGAGTTTAAAAGATATAAGACTATCACTTCACGACCTGGCTAAATTGGAAAATGTCAATTACCCTGTGACGCGTATAGTTGAGAGAACAGTAAGATGTGATAGTGCTCCTCTAGAGGAGAGATTAGCTGAGGATATATTTATTCTATACCATTTCTTAACAGGAGATAACAACTTATCTGAAGTGAAAAGCCTTGCGTCGAGACAGAAGCCGAGCACGGGCACAATTGATAATAGTACATGCGTGAGTCAAGCATCTAAAAGAAAAGGATCTAACAAACAGTCTCAGCGATCTGAACCAAAACCAGAACAGGTGATAACGTTATCAGATCACAATCCAGTATCTTCACTATCAAATGATAAAAATGACAGTTCAATAACAACAGAGAACTTATACAAGATAATAGACCTAAAACATTTTATACAAAGCAGTATTCAACAAATGAAAGATGACATTAGAAATGAATTGAAAACTGAGCTTGACAAGATACGTAAAGAACTGCTCAGTAGAGATGTTAACTCGACTAGGTTACAATCAGAATTAGGAAGATGCAAAGAGGAAGAGAAGAAGTTATCACAAGACAACCTGGCCTTGAGAATGTCACTCAGGGAGAAGAATAACCAGCTGGAAACTATAAATGCTCACCAGCTGTTTCTACACCAATTGCTCGGTGATAAAGTATATAACAAGGCTAAAGAAAATGTAACTTCAAAATGTGAGGCAGAAACTCAGACATTACTAGCTGATATAGTGCGTATGGGCAATCATTCAAATGAAACACAAACGGAAAAGAGGGCTAAAGCGATAAATGCTCTGGACTCTGATTATATCAAACGGCGGAAGCATTTATCGGATCAAACAGAATATACGGCCAAGTCAACTGACTCAAGGGAAAGAGTGGCGTCGACACTGTCCACCATACTCAATACCTCCAACGAAGAACCTACATTAGTTAAAGATAACGATGTACGTGATTATCTCCAAGATCAGAAATACTCGGCACGAGTACACACAAGGAACAACGATAGGGAGAGAAGGTCACCATTAGCAAACAATCCGGGCACCTCATTGAAGGACACTGATAAAGTAAACAAACCGATTGAAGTTATCACAACCAACAGAAACTACAGACCACATAAACGAATGAGGAACTCTTATGAACGTCGAGTTCTAATGTCAAGAATACCAGTTGATAGAACAAGAGAGGAGATGAGAACCTGTATTAAAAAACACGCTAAAATTAAAGGGGTAGAATTAATTGACTCTCAGATATTAAAGCACTGGCGAGTAAAAGGAGGAAAGGACACTTTTACTGTTTTAATCACGGTAGATAAGTTAGACTTTGAGAAAGTTTTAGAGGAAGGTTTTTGGCCAAATTTTGTATGGGCAAGAGAATGGTATGAGGATTATGGTGATAAGGACACCCAGCAGTACTGGCGTAAATAAATAAAGGAGTAGTAAGTAAAATACATATATTATGGTAAATTGCTATAAAGTCTTTGCAATACTTGTGTTGAAAATCTATTTTTCGTTAAGTCAACTAATGTCTAGTCATACATTTCGTTTGTTGACGTGGAACGTAAAAGGAGTCCTGTACGGGTCACCTTACTTGCATTCTTTGCTAAATGAGGTAGATGTTGCTGTACTTACTGAGCATTGGCTTCTTCCGGAGCAGCTCAATTTGCTAGATAATATACATCCAGATTTTAAATCATTCGCACGCTCTGACAAAAGACTAGCAGTAAATTTCGAAGAAAGGCTAAGGCATACGGGGTTCGGGGGAATAGCAATCCTTTATAGGAAATCACTCCGCGTTAATCCCTTGTCGAGCGCTGGCAGTGACAGAGTTTTAGGGATAGAGGTAAAATGTAATGATAGACTTAAATATTTTATATTCGGGGCACTTTTACCATCAACTAATTTTCCTATTGCAAGTTACTCCGAAACAATAGAAGAACTAAAGGATCAGTTTGATATTTTCTGCAAAGAAGGCATTCCCATACTTGCCGGAGACTTCAATGGTCAGCTAAGTTCACTGTTTAGCTCCAAAGCAAATGGTTTAACATCAAACGCTAGAGGCACTATTCTGGAAAAGTTTCTGAGCGATAGACATCTAATATCTGTTAATAGTCAATCCATTTGTGAAGGGCCAGATTTTACTTTTTTCTCAACCGATGGCAAATCAAAATCTTTGATAGACCATATACTATTGCAAAAAAGTAAATTCGATTTAGTGGTTAAGGCAGAAATAATAGATGATCATCCTTTAAACATTTCAGATCATCTTCCTGTAAAAATAGAGTTGGTCACACCTTTAGTACATAAGACAATAATGGCTGACGAGCATATCATTCATTCCATAAATTGGAAGAAAGCCTCAGCAGAGCAAATGAATAGATATAAGGAAGCAACACGCAACGAATTGTTAGCGCAAATGCATAAAGCAGAATTAGCGACGAATGTCGATATTGAAATTATTATTCAAGACACAGTAAAGATTTTACATGAAGCAGCATCTAGGTTTCTCCCCATAAAGAGGTTTTGCCCATACGCTAACCCCTATTGGAAACTATTAAACGTAAAAAAGTTTCACACGGAAATGCGGCTGAAACGCAGGGTATGGATTTCTAATGGTAGGCCAAGAGGTTGGGAATATATATCATATGCGAACTATAAGAAAGCGAAGAAATTGTTTGCAAAAGAATTATTGAAAGCTAAAGAAATATACGATAGAGAACAATTTAGTGAGCTTGAAAAGGCTGCAGAGCTCGATATTTCTACTTTCTATAAGTTTATACGGAATAAAAGAAATAAACGCGATTACATTCACGAAATCGAATCAAACGGAAAAATTGTACGCGATCACGACTCTATTAGAGAATTATGGGCAAATCATTTCTCCAGTTTATCACTGCCTGACAATACTTATCTGTACGATGAAAATCATTACCAGATGGTCTTAGCAGAGGTCAGAAAACAAACTAAAGAAACCTATTCACACTTTGATGAACTTGTTGATAAAATCCCCACTAGAGACGAAATCAGTAGTGCAATTAGCTCTCTCAATAAAGATAAGGCATGTGGCCACGACGGTATTGTTGCTGAGCATTTACTGTTTGCGGACCCTCCAAGCAGTGTACAATTACTTGAAATTATATTCACAAAAGTGTACGAGGCCGAGAAGTACCCGTGCCACTTTAAACAAGGTTTGGTTATACCAATATTCAAAGGAGGGGGAAAGAACAAATTAGATATGAATAATTACCGCGATATAACTATAATTCCAGTGCTTCAGAAAGTTCTAGAACAAATTATATATAGTAGACTACTTATATTTTCTAAACAGATTTCTTTTCCAAATCCGTTGCAACAGGGTTTTAGAAATAATTGCGGTAGTATCACTGCAGCGTTCTGTATCAAAGAATCTATATGCTACTATTTGGATAAAAATACTCCTGTCTATGCTACATTTCTTGATAATGCTAAAGCCTTCAACACAGTTTGGCATAACGGGTTATTCCACAAGTTGTACAGACTTGGCATCAAAGGGAAGACCTGGCGCATCATGAAAGATTCGTTTGAGAGAGTAACAAGCTCTGTTTTATATGCGGGCAAGCTGTCCAAACGCTTCGATATTATGCAGGGTGTAGGACAGGGCCGTATCTTGTCTGCCTGGTTCTTTCTTGTAATGATAGATGATTTGATCACGGAATTAGATCACACTTTGCGAGGTCTAAATCTTGTTGATCTCCACCTGCCTTGTGTCTTATTAGCAGATGACACAACTGTAATGTCTAACTCGCGTCATTCAATGCAACAGCTGCTAGATACAATTTCCGACTATGCGAAAAGGTGGAGATTAAGATATAATGCAGATAAAAGTTGCACCATCTTGTTTACTAACAAAAGAACGACTGGTATACCTTCTTTTATGCTCGACAAATCTCCAATTCCGGCAGTCAAAAGTAAGAAGTATGCCGGCATACCTCTAAAATACAACTTAAAACCAAACGACGCGATAAAAGAAGCATGTGATAAAGGCAAACACTTGTTAAACTCTTTATATTTTATTGGTATCAGAGATGGAGGAATGAACCCTCTAACAAGTCTGAAGATTTGGAAAAGAATTATTCTACCCTCGGTCCTATATGGATGTGAACTATGGTCAGGTATCACAAACTCAAATATAGAAGAACTTGAGTTATGCCAGAGATATGCAGCGCGACGTATGCAAGCTTTCGATAAATATTCGCCTACGGAGGCAACAAGTAGTACCTTAGGACTCTGGTCAATGGAAGCATACATAGATAGGATGAAATTGCTCCTTTTCAACCGATTATGTAAGGGCGATTGGACTTTTATCTGGAAAAAGATTTTCATTATGCGCCTATGTCAGTATCTGAACAACCCGCTAAAACAGACGGGATTTATACCTGATATTGACAAAATAACTAAGAAATATGGTATGGGAAATGTTCTTTTAGACTATGCAGAAAGTATGCAAACTGAAGAAAAACTCATCTGGAATCGACATATTACTGATATTATCCAAAACCATGAAGAAACTACCTGGAGAGCAAATATGGAACTAAGGGATGATTTAATTCACTTCAGAAACATTCATTTGGACTTAAAACCAAGTAATATATGGTTTCTTGGGCGTAAATATCCATCCATGTTATGGCCTCTCTCTGAAGTAATGAAACTATATATCATGCCTGTTGGTAAAGTTATGGTATGCAAACTCTGTGGAAAAGAGACTGACGACAGAGCGAAACATCTTATTTTAGGCTGCGAAATGCTGCTAGAGGAACGAAATGTTTTCTTTGAGAGAGTGATTGACTCTTTAGAAGTGAGAGACGGGGTTAACTTATTCAATCAAGAAGACGATATATTGTTGGAGACACTTCTTGGAAGCAGGGTTGACTGCATGTCGTCTATTGACGATGACGTATCAGATAGGCTCATGTTGGTGACCGCAAACAGCATAGCTTCATTCTACAATAAAATGTGTGCCCTACTATCAACTAACATGCCCTAACATGATATTAAAAGTAAGTAGTAAATTAACATTAAATATAAACAATTAAAGGCCAAAGTCTTCTTGTCAAATCCGCAAATTTTGTTGTCTAACAGCTGTTTGTGTGTGCGTTTATGTATTTGTTTATGTATTTGTTTATGTTTATTTCCAAGAGATTTCTATATGGTTTTCTGTATTTATATATCTCATTTTGTAAACGCATTAGTTGACGATGTATATATCATGCTTGCGTTCTCGTCTATGATGTGTCTCATAATCCTATGATATGTATAATATGTATCTTAGCAACCTGATATACTCTTTGCTGTAGAGGTTGCTAAGTCATTTAGACAGTCAGTCATAGATAAATGCATGCACGCACGCATACGCGCAAACAAGTATACATATATGCATAAATACAAGCGTCATATGAAGAAAAGAAACTACATATAGAATTACACTGTTATAAGTTTTACATTTCATTTTCGTTGCTATCTCGGACTTAATGTTAAGCACATAACACTATAGACGTATTAACTTTTCGAAATATTATCATCATCAAGCAACTGTTAAAAGATCAGTGCCATGCTCCGCCAAATGATTGCAGATTTGCATAATTGCAGGTATTGAGATATTTCGTTTTGTCAATACGGTAGCTTACACAGTATTACAATTGTATTACTACTGTATCTTTGTCACTTTTCTGTTCTATTTTATGATCTTGTATTATTCTGAATTTGTTTAATCTGATGTAATCTCTTTTTAAAGAGGAAATAAAGTCAGTCAGTCAGTCAGTCAGTCAGTCAGTCGTACGTACGTACGTACGTACATACATACGTACATACATACATCACTTCTTTCACCTGTTGATGCTATTGTATACATGTTTACTCAGGTGCATATGTAAATGTCAGTAAAGCCAATAGTTTATCGCTGCACGAGAAGCAAGTGCAGTGAATGTGTGTCATTTGACACACTTCTTTCACGTCTGGAGACAGAAGGGTAAAATATGGCGAATATTTTAAGAGGTATCTCCACCTCATCTTTTATATTTTCTCTCTAAACAGAAAGAACACTAGTTAAGAGCCGCCAGGATGCGAAACAATCTGATTAAAATGATCGACACGGCCCTACGTAGGATTGAGGAGATCTGATTTTAATCATATTAAATCCTAAAAAGAGGACCATGGTATGCATATGGAGCCCATGATCGAAACATAGTATTAAAACGCGTGAGATTTACCCCAAGGTAAAAGGGCTGAGTGAGCTCAATGCAGAATGAATAATATATTTTAATGACGATTCTTCCGAAAATGCACAAAATAAATTAAGGCATTTAGCAAGTATAAGCCGATAAAAACTGTAAAGAAAACCTTAAGAAAATTGTACATGACTAATCTTGACTCCAAGATTAAATGGTGAACGAGCTTATTGTAGGATGGATTGTCTTCAATTCGTAATGATTTATCACAAGTATGAACAGAATACATCCAGTGAGTTTTAAAAATATAAGCAAATGAAAAATCTTTACCAAGATCAGAACGCAAATTTTCTAAATATGCGGTTGTCCAAAGTTCAGCTCACAAGATTTTATGGTCGATGATATTTGGTATTTCTGACAGGCACGCAGGATAAAATATATTTAAAAGCATAATTACGTTCAAAGTCAATCTTTATTATGAGTTATATAAATAAACGGGGCATCATCGCACAGCGACATCAATATTCCCGTCTAAGTAGATTACATTATCTTTCTGCTCATAACAAATCGGGGATTGCAGTCATTGGCACCGATAAAAAAAATACTAAATGCATTGAACGCAAATCGACAGTTTGCATCGTTTTCTTTTTTCCATCCTAGAGAGCATACACGCATACACGCATATGGGCGTTCTGAAATTTAAGAGACAAGATTTGTTCTTGCGATTGTGTGTGTGTATGTGTGGCTGGGATTTTTAACGTAGCTTTAACACGTTTTCAGTCATATCGCTACGATATCTGCAGTTTAGTAGTTTATAGTGATGACAGGCACTGGGGCATCATGCCGCAGACATGTAGCATAGTGTCTCATCCAGTCATATTATTTTGACACCAGGCCGACCAGTCTAACTTTAAATTCTTAATGCTGAGCGTCTAACGAGGAAACTTTTAGTACCATTTTTTATATGTCTTTGGTATGACTCGGCCAGGGTTCGAACCCGCGACCTCCAGCATCCGAGGCAGACGCTTTAACCAATTGGTGTCAGTGAGATACCGAGGATCCATTCTTCGGAAAAGTATTTTCGAAGATCTTTGATTTGACATCCATACTGATGTGACGTAATGCTTTGATTTGATACCCATAATGATGCGACTTGATGCATTGATTTTAGATCATTAATGATGTGATTTGATGATTTGATTTGACACTCATATTGACGTGACTTGCTGCTGTCCTAATATGTTCTTTCCTTTCTGACCCCTTAGACTCGTGTCCTAGGGCCCCCATGAAGTTACTCATCAAATATGTGTTATTTATGATATATCTATATTTACTTAAGAACTGTACACAAATAAAAAGTAAGCTTAATCAACAGAGGAAGAAAGAGCAATGTATGTATTTTTTGAAGATCTTTTAATCTTGCGCTAGGGACCCAGGTGTTGCATTGAAATTTGGAAACCTCGCTACAAATCTACTCCCCGTAGGGAAGTCAATTATCAAGTCTGATAGCTGTTTTGCGTTTACAAGAAACGTACTGTACTTATGCACGTACATACATATGGACGCACGAACACGGGCACAAAATTATACACAATGCCCTACAAATATTAATGAACAGTTTCTCCCTTAATCTTTTTTCTTTCCTTCAGTCTCATCTTTTATCAACTCCTTCGTTGTTCATCTTTGTGCTTCATATTCTGGATGATATTCGTTAATTGATTATTCAAGATTCTTCCTTTTGAGTATTTAGCGATTTAAAATGCTGTCATTACAACATAGTATCACCCGCTTTATATTGAGTATTTAGCGATTTAAAATGCTGTCATTACAACATAGTATCACCCGCTTTATACTGAGTATTTAGCGATTTAAAATGCTGTCATTACAACATAGTATCACCCGCGTTATATTCACACCTGACTACAATTTCTGTATCGTCAAATGAGAACATTATAAGCTATTAGCTTTCTTTCTAATCGTTTAGCTTGTACATTGTAAATCTTGTAATTTCCAACAACAAATTCATGACATAAAATGTGTTCAAACTAAATGCAAGAGCCGTTCGTCAAATTCTATCCAAATATTTGGTGAACAAATCTTCTAAAGCTTTTCCTATTTTTAGTAACGTTGGCCATACATATTGGGATATCGGACATTTGAACAAATTTAAAAAGTCCTAATACCAGGATGCCTTCTGTCTCAGATTCCATTCAACAGTTTTGCAGAAGAGGTCGCGTAAAGGTTCTTCTATTTTTAGTAACAGCGACGATATATGGTGGTAGATTGGTAGAATTTGCATAGACTTGAACAGTCTTTGATCTGGGATGCTCCTGGAGAAGGAATCATTTAAATGATTTTCTATTTTTAGTAACTGCTGTCACATGTCACGGATTGGCATAAAGTGTACAAATTTGAAAGGTCTTTATGCCACGGTACTATATGTCAAGGTTGGTCTAATTCTATCCAACAGGCTTGGAGAAGAAGTCGCTAAAAATTTTGTCCAGTTTTAATACCGGTTACCAGATTTGATGGGAGATTTACGTCATTTGTATAAACTTGAATACTAGGATGCATACTCTAAAGTTTCGTTAAATTATATTTGTCGGGGGTTTTGAGAAGACATTGTTAAAAAAAATTCTTCTCTGTTTTGAGTAACGGCAAACATATTTGATCATGGATATGCATCGTTTGTAAAAGACGTCGTTTGATAATTTCACTATTCTCGTAACAGTGGCCATATCCAACGACCGATAGACATAATCTCTTACAACTTAAAAGGCAGGTATACATAATATGTTACAACTTCAAAGGCCTTTATAACAAGATGCACTCTATCAAACTTTGTAAATTTCCGTTCAGCATTCTTGGAGAACTTTCATAACCAAGTCTTTTCGATTTTTAGTAACCGTGGCCATATTTTATGGCAGATCGGCACAATTTGTTCAACTGTCATACGTGAGTAAATTATGCTGAGCGGATTTTGATAACACGTTTAAAGGGTTTTTACAGCTTTTAGTTGTGGCGGACACAGTTCATAGCAGATCGGCATCATACGCATAAATTTGAAAGCCGTTCATGCCAGTGTGCTCTGTTCCAAATTTTGGTCTATACTCGTCAGTGGTTCTTGAGATGAATTTTTAAACAGCAATTGTTGACGGACGCATGCACGGACGCATGATGTACGATAAAGTCCGTGCAGGACAAATGCAGGGCTATACCATAAACACAATTTGGCCTTAGGGTCAGCTAAACTTAAATTGCCATCAGTGGATTTATGTATTGGACTTAAGTTTCCCACAACATGATTTTTGAAGCTTATTCTGAAAACACGACTATGTGATTTCCCCAAAACTTTCTTTAAAATCTGTGAACCCTATTACAACAACAACGACGACAACCAATATAACATAAAAAATTTGAGATGCTTGTCTGCTTTTTGGCAGGATCATTATTTAGATAGAAACCGTTGCTGAATTTGCGGAAAGGAAGGTTTAGTTTTCTCACTGTAGGCTAGTGAGCAATCGGGTTTGTTCTTCATCTAGCATCTTGTTTACTGACTGCTATTACTAAATTCATCAGCCAAGGATCGAATGATTAATTAAAGTAAATAGAAATAGCATAGCATGCAATGAAACGATTTTAAAATGGAAAACGGACTTCTGAGCATGGGAGAACTCAGTTTTTAATGTCTTTTAATTTGCAGAAAGTACAGCATGTGTTCCTGAGTCTTCTCAAGTGATGACACGCAGAGCAATCTGCACAAGAAAACCGCGTTCATCGTCAAAATGGATGTGCAATTTCCTTGAATTTTGTTTTCGTGGTTGATTTGCTTTGATGCGTATGTTCTTATTTTCTTTTCAAAGATATTCCGATTGCGTGATAGGAAAACTCGCAGATTGACTGTTGAGAATGCGATGAAGTACAAATCAATCTACTAAACGATCATGCAACTGTCTGTTATTTCTTCGTAAGACTTAAAAACATTTTTCTGCTGTAATGTTTGTACCTGATGGGCAACTTCAGTCCCAAGGAGGGCGACATTATAGACATTAAAACTCAACCCACCATATGCTGCTTTGTTTGAAGCATTCCGTTCAAGAATCACACAACGTAAATTGATAATATTAACCTAGATTCTAGATTTCATATACTAATAAAGCTGATAATTAAATTTCATTGCCTGTAAAGGCCTGGATTAGAACATATATCCCCCATTCTTTCTCAAACCTTCGCTTGTTAGTCGTTTTCCGTTTAGTCAAACAACAGCATCAAATACTCTAACACCATGTGAAGATCTCACCGTCCTTGATTACACAAATGCATTACTTTATTTCACTGTTGCTGATATCAGATTTGATTTCAACACACATTGTGCGGCTGACAAAGTTGTTGAGAGCACCTGACATTTTCTCCAAGCAGCAGTTCCATTTACACAGCAATGGAAGCCACGTTTTGATTCACGATCATCCAGATTACAATTTTATTAGTTTCTGACATTTTTATGGCGTGGCGTAGAGCACATAACGGATAAGCAAATTCAATGGCGGTCAGCCAGTCTCGTAAATAATTCTGGATTTTGGGTGGCTTGAAAGTAACGATTTAAACGTCGTGGACTGACATTTATATTTGGACCTAAATGTCATATCTTCTTCGGTCAAGCTATTGCATAGAAACATTGACTCGAGTAGCAATTCCTCAATCTATTACCCATATTGTCCAGCGGTTACTGAACTTCCACGTGAAATACAACGGCATGCTGAGAACAACACGTTGGTCTGGAGCTGACATTTTATCGTTGTATAACGCGCAAACAGTACGGACCCCGATCTGCCTTCGCGTAATTCGCACAGAACTATAGTGCGAACGCAATCACTCCGATCTGCATGTGCATTATACGACGGCAGATCTGGGACAACATCGTGAATTGACCTGCAAATTGATCTGTAAAAATAATTCCGTATATTAGTAGATTAAATCCAATAAGACATTTTACTTATCTGTTCGACACAATGACCTCTTAGATGAGCTGACATCGTTTGCAGTTCGATAAAAAAAAATTCCATTGAAGAGGTTTTTGACGGAATTATTATACTGCTATCTACATGAAGTAATATTTCTATAGCATACGCGGTTTCATTAACAACTTCGAGATGCCGATTGGAATTTGTTCACACGATTATGTAGATATGACAAAAGTACATAGGCTGGTCTCTTGTGTTAACATGTCAGTAAGATGTACCACTTTGTCTTCATGTCTAAATAATCATGTCAGCACCTGGCAATTGATAACCCGTCTTATTGACGTGGCATAATCGCCTTGATCAAGTATGAAAAAAAAATATGTCGTTATAACGATAACAGATTAATAGTTCCATAGTTAATGGAAGCTAGCGTCCCTTCTTGGTTTCATTCATTGCTGATAGTGTACAGAGAGCATAGCTGACGGCGGCATGTACTGTCCATGACTACCAACAAAGGCAGCAGCCTTTGGTTTAGATATCTTGTACACGGTTCATGCTAACACAATGAACCAAATAATTCCGGTACATCATCATTGCGGGGCCCGGTTTCCGAAAACCAATGAGAGATTCAGTGCAGCTTTAAACAATTAATATGAAAATACAGGCAAATGCGAGCGTGTAATTCAAAATCTTTTTAACAACTCCAGTTATTTCCTTCACCCTTTATTTCAGCAAATGGAATACAAATATTTTCTTTTAAGTAAAAACCTTTGCTCATTAGTTTACATTAGTTATAATCATCATTTATGCGTTAAATAAATAATTTAATAACTAAAGTTGTGATACGTTGCCTAAATTCAAACAGTGAGATATCTATTAACAATGAACTAAACCGAGCTGAGAAAATAACTTTCTCGTAGTACTGATTAAAAATGCTATTAATAAATAAGGATTACTGAGAGTTAATTTGCACGTGTACATTAAATAAAGGGACGGACAACTATTTTGCTATCAACCATAATTTTCTTTATTTTTCTTTGACTTTTTTCCGAATCTTCTGTCCACTCTGCCAATTACCCCTCTCCAACTTTTTTTTACTTGAAGCTGCAAGCTGACGACTGACATATGAATCGAATTGTAGTGTTACAAGCTAAATGTTAGGGTCAAAGCTCCAAGAAACTGCACATATTAATTTTGTTACCTTGGTATTATTTTAATTAAACAAATTGTTATTTAAATTTACAAGATCATATTGAGTAACGGTGCCTTCAGGAAGCCTTTTAAGAAGACTTATGCCAAATATCAAATAGCAAGTGTATTTGGTACACTTCAGTTATCACTCATTGCCCATGGCACCACGTTTATGTGTCTTGAGGTAGTACTCTACTTCCGAACTCTGTAACGTTAAGGTCATTTAAGATACATAAAAATGGGTGGAATGTCAGAAAGGTATACAGATGTAGGTCTACAATGATACCAAATAATTTGGACTTTCTACTCGCATTACAAAATAAAGAGGGGAGGGTAAAACGTACTTTTAAAAACCATTCTCTTTTTTTAACACCAAAATTTCGACCATTGTCGGAAACGGATTTTTTGTCCGGATTTTAGACCTTTTGGCCCGAGATCTAAGGTAGATCGGTCTGAACTGCAAACAGACAGGTAAACCTTTGCAAAAGTAGAATGACTTGGTGATCAGGAGTAAAACGTGTCCAGGACACGAAAACGTACAACAAAAAAGAAGTCCAACGTTTACCCTTCCGTACATGCGCGAGCAAAACTGCCAACCCAAAACGACGTTTCTAGAAAAACTAGGCATCTGGACTAAGCGGAAATCTATTGGAAGCAGCGATTTAGTAGTTATGTTCATGAGCACCGATTAGATGACGCTGTGTAAAATGTGCAATATGAATTAAATATCGCTGTGTGTATCTTTTCCTTCATCTTCGTCTACTAGTAAATAGTAAAACTATTTGTAAAAATAATTATATGACCAAATTGGTGGTCAAGCCTGAACACAAGATAACGACTGCTCTAGTTCAAATCGAAAGTATTAGTAAAGTTCACATTGTGTCAGTAACAAACAGACTGTTATAGGAATGAATACACAACGGTTAGATTAACTAGATCTCTCCATACGGGGCCATTTGTTTTGATCACGTGACAATATGGCGTCGACGTTCACCTGATTTCGTATAGCGGAGTGCAACGCGGGGAGCATACGAAACAGGGAACCAGACTACCTCGCCGTTAGAATGCTACTATACCTAATATTGTTCAAATAAAGTTTAGCAAAGCAACAACGAGATGTTTGCATTTGTGGGGAGGTGTGTGAAGGGTTTATCGTTGGTACATGCCATACTCGTGTCATATGTATCCTCAGCTTGCTTGAACCCTGTATATTAAGTTCATTTTGTCTTCATTGTGTACCTTGAATCACAATGAGAAAACAAAACATCCACAGGAAACAGGAAGATAAAGGAACAAACTAAACCACGTAAAGCACCGGATTATAATAGTCTCTCGAAGGGACTGACGGTCTAGTGTCCAAAAAAGGATTCTCTAGGAATTCAAGATAAAACCATTCCTTCTTTATATCTGCTGCGTCTTGAACCCAAATCCGATATTCTTGAGCAATAAGAGTTTCTAATTAGCGGCTGTGGCAGCCATTTTGGACTTATGCTCAGCATCGTTTTTATTTAGGACAAACTAGATATCACTATTAGAATTTGGTGAAAATCCTATGCCGATATGGCAGTCAATTCTGAAGTCTATCAACAAGATTTCATAAGTCTTGTTGTGAAAACCCAATGTCGATACTATTTTCCATTTCAAAATGGAAACTGTAGAGCTATATTGGATACCAGATAGGCAGAAATTCTATTTAAGATTAACACCATAAGAAATCTGGTGAAAAACCCATGCTCATATGACTTCTTGTTCATGGGAAACAACGGTCGAAATATTTTCAATTATGACTACCGTGGTGGCCATATTGGACGTCAGCTCGACATCAAAGTGTGTGTGTGTGTGTGTGTGTGTGTGTGTGTGTTTCAACGTAGCTTTTACAATTTTTCAGTCTTATGACTTGGCCGGGGATCGAACTCACGGGGATCGAACTCACGACTTATCGAGGTGGCTGCAGTGATAGTTCTACTGGACGTCTGATCGGCACAATTTCATTCAGAACCAACTAGACACCATACACAGTCTTCTAGGTAAAATTCCATATTGCTATGATTCTGGAGAAGAAGCGATTTTCAGGATGGCTGCCGTGGTTGCCATACTGGATATTACAGCGGAGCCATTTTGATTTAGGACCAGCTAGATATGCCGATATGCTTTTCCGATTAGCGATAACAAATTTTCAAAATGACTGCTGTGGCGAACATAGTGGACGTCAGAACGGCACTGTTTTCTGTTAGGATCAACTAGACCTTGAGATGAATGTGTGTGTGTATCAAGTGTCATGGCAATCCTCCTTGTAGTTAAGAAGGTATAGCGATAACAAACTTGTGCTAACGGAACGACTGTTCAGTAGAGCCAAAAACAGCGGTATGCACAGCCAAACAGCATTAAATCATTAACCCCTGGAAAGTTTTGTCATTTTCGCCTGCAATGGGAGTAGGAAGCACATTTTGGGTCTACTCCTGGATACATCCAAATAAATCTGCTTCTAATAGATTTTCGTTTAGCGAGATGCTTAGTTGTATTAGAAACGTCGTTTTTCATTGGTTATTTCGCTCGCTCAAGTACGAAAGGGTAAAAGTTGGACTTTTTTTTTCTTTTTCTAGTTTTATTTTTGTATTTATTTTTTATCTCTTGTTTGCTTATTGGACCCATCCTTTCCGTGTCCTGAATCTACGTTTTGCAGAGATTCACCTGTCTGTGCAGTTTTTAGTTATGTTTGTCTTAGATCTCAGGCCAAAATGTCTAAAATCAGGACACCAACTCCGTTTCCGACAATAGTCGAATTTTTGGTATAAAAAAATGACCCGTGAAAAATAACAGATTATTAAACAAACAAAACACAGTCAGCAATATTATGAAATAACGCCACTATTACCAATATTTTACCGACTTTACAGACGGATGGTTGAAAAGAAAGTTGAAATCTGGCAGTTTCCGACAAGCATACGATGCTGACAGTATCGCAGTGAAAGCTTAAGCCGAAAAACATCCGGTAAAAAAGAGTAGCCACCTAGCGATGATAAAGGAAAGTAATTATAATATATCTTGAAAGAGTCACCTCCCATACGTGATATTTTTAGTGTGTATATGTTACATAAACCGGCAAAGATTGTTCAGTCGTTCCAGAGGGGCTATATTTAACATGTAACAGAATTTAATTCTCGACGTAAATGGTATCGGGTATTGTATTAGACGGTGAAAATGGCAGAATGGCTCTGAGATAAGTGAAAGGTTGATCTGGGAAAAAGTTTCTCTCAACTACCCACCCCTTGAAAAAGTTAAAAAGAAGCTGAATACACATGTATTCTGTTCTGACATGGATTGATACTAAAACGTGATAGCTCGAAAGAATTTAATTGCCTGGAGCAACATAGGACGGATTATACTTGCCATCAGGATGCACAGATCAGTCGAAATAGCCTTATTAATTAGAAACGACCTCGAGGTATCGACCCTTACATTGGAAATGGTGTCAAACTTAATTTATATCATGTTGGATTTACAATGGGTTTTTTTCCTGGATAACGCTGGAACTACCGTCTCTACGGTCATTACACTATGGCAGACGGATGAGTATCATTCATTCTTATAGGCATGGTATGGGTTGTAAAAATACTTGAATGGTATCGTCCCAAATTGACGAATTTTCTATTGCACCCTTACTCGTCGAGAGACTGCGTTGTCGACCTTGCCTATTATATAAATATATGTACAGGATTCCCCCACACCGATATTCTGCCATTTTCTTACTACAGTGATAAATTCCAAAGACCTTTGGTATCAACGAAGCCATCTTTTTACAGGCAGGTGACTTATTTCGACTAACTTTAATGCAAACATGGAATATATTCGATCTTGGTAGTTTTTGAATGTCACAAATTTCTGTATAACCATTAAGTGGATATTGGAACTCGATTTTTAAACATAGTCTAGAAATGTGTTTGAGGGACATGGATGCCCCACCACAGTACTTGGATAACAATATATGCCTACCACTATCATGATGGGGCGTAAAATAATATATACCTATGGTTTGGGTTCGAGCCCACGACGACCGGCGTCCAACCTGATCAGTCACGTCAAACCCTCTAATTAACTGGGGTAGTGGGTGCGAGCGCCGATGATTTTTTCCAACTAGAATATTGTTTTTCTTTTATCTCAGTAGAACTAAATTTTTCAGCGAATATAATGGATTTGATTATTTCTTTTTTCTACAAATAAGAGTAAGATTATTTTTCTTGTATTCAAGATTTTAGGTGCTCGGTGCTGCCATACTTTTGTGACATCAGCAATCAAAGGTTATAGGGACCTAAGCAGTTTGTAACTGAGTGAATTTTGAAGAAAAATATTACTGTAACACATATATGTCTTGTCGCGGTCAGCGTGACACGTAACTATTAACTTTGACGTACGGACAAGGCTTGCAATAAATCGCTTGCTTGCGATGGATGTAATGTTCTATGTTGGGAGGTATGATTTATTTTAATTAGAATCTGCTGGAATAACGGTCAGAGAGAGAGAGAGAGAGAGAGACAGAGACAGAGAGGCGATGCTAACTCATTATCCTGACACCAGACCGACCAATCCTAACACTAACCTCTTAATGCTGAGCATCAAGCGAGGCAGCTGTTAGTGCCATTTTTGTAAGTCTTTGGTATGACTCGGCCGGGGATCGAACCCACGACCTCCTGCATTCGAGGCGGACGCTTTAACCATTAGGCCACAGGAGCGGTGTCTTAAAAGAAAGCCAGTCTCAGAAGGCACAATGAGAAAAATATCTATATACGTGCACCACGCAGTGTGAAAGGAGAACAGACAACCAAGCTACGGCTGATGGCTCGAAAAGGCTGGATAAATAGAGAGAACAGGAAAAGGAATATGGCGACTCTGACCTGCCAACAGCATTGAATTTAGGACAAGAAGCAATCAGATTATACAGGCATGCTGATCAAACGAGTTCGGCCATTCGCTCGATTTCATGATGAAATAACAATGGCTAATTGCATTTTCTTTATATTTTGTAATGTTGTTGTAGGGTTTAACGCCATTATTTAGCATATGATAGGCTAGACATGGCGGCCAGTATAACTGGTTGAGGAAGAACAGTGGAAAACCCCGGGAAGAACCACCGACCCACGAGAAGCTATTGGCAAGCTTTCTCACGTACCAACGTTAGCCGAGCCTGAGACTCGAACCCACGCAGACAGCGGCGAGATAGCAGTGATCCGGAACAGTGAGCGCACTAGAACACTCGGTCACTCGCTAAGAGAAAGCGTATCATTCAAACGACATGTTCAATTTCATTTTGTTTATATAATTTATTAAATTGTTATATTTTAAATACGGGTCCTCGTCTTGTTCTATTCTATATCTCTGCTCAGATATATGTCATTCCATCCCTTAATTTCAGATTATATGTTATTATTTAATTGATCCGAGGGATAACATCGAGGTCGATCATCTCCTAGACAATGATTACCAACAAAAGCACCATATAAGATGTGGGCGACCCTAGCACTGTGCAGTTGATTAAGACGGAAAACTGTAACGACTGAACCTGTTATTAGTAATGTACATTTATGTGTTTAATACAAGTCTATTGTAATTAGCGTTGTGTCAGGTAACTATTGCGGCATATAACATGAGACCAAAGATGCTTTTTGACGTGCTATGAAACTGGAAATTTGAGGCAGCTTGAAGGTAAGAAAAAAATTATTATTGTTAATGAGATTCTTCTTGTAAGCAGTTCAATTTTCGGATTGATCTAAAGTTTACTTAAATATATTAAGACGAAGTTACAGCTATATTTTTCGAGGTGATAAGGAGCTGTCCATTTAGTACGTACGCACGGAGGGGGCGGGGGTTAACCCAAATGCATACGTTTGCAGGAGGGGGGGGGGGCTGGGCGGCTACTGATAATGTACGTACGCATAGGAAACAGGGGTGTGTGTGAAACCTCGATAAAAAATTGTCTAATACGTAGCCTGTTCGACTGGGTTCAGCAGTCGGCGTTTGAATTTTAGCGGACACTAGACAAACTGATTAAAGTTACGCAGGTTATTTCTTTGATGCAGTCAGACATTCAACGTCGATGGACTATCTGTTTTATTAAACACGTTAATATTATTAATCCTTGATCGTTTCTGCGTGGATTAAATATAGGCCGTTCTATGTAATTAGGGGGTGCGTCAAGCGTACGTACGCAGGTGGGGGTTGTAACAAAATACGCATGTGTACGGGGGTGGGGTGGGGTCAAGCTTTGCCAGATTTTTGCGTACGTACTAAATGGATGACCCCTAAGCAGTTAACACAACAGACGGCTGACTTTATACGTGATAGGTACTTTCCATAAATAAAATAAACAACATAATATAATGTACACGCCAAATTTAAAATAAAACATTTTGTGACATAGTCGGTGCACTTTACATATCGTGTGTGCAGTTTCATATTTTTTATATATGCAAGCATGTTGATATCATTTTATGCAAGTTCTGATTGGTCCAAATAAGCCGTTGAAACTCTTGCGTAGTATTCCCTTTACTGATTGGCTAAGATCGCGGGAATTTTTCCTTATCCCGCCTTCTGAACCTTTCGTTGTTACTACTACTAACAACATTTTTACGGTCATTTTTGGAATCGATTGACCAAAGGGAAAAGGGAAAAAATGATCACGTCTCTCTAAATATGGCCAATTTATCCCACAGGCGTCTCGTTAAGCCATGTATATATATATATATATATATATATATATATATATATATATATATATATATATATATATATATATATATATATATATATATACACATAGCCTATCATGCGCTGACAAATAATTTTTTAAATCCCAAACAAGAAGAAGAAAGCAACAAATAAAACTAAGGGAATTGGTCAACTGATAGCGGGCTTGGGGGAAACGGATGGACGGATATACCAGTAACATGGAATAATTCATTTACCCAGAACGCAAAGTAAAATTAAAAAAGAGCTTAGAGTAATGCGAATTAAATCTCAAAATAATCCAAAAGGTTCTATCGCCATTCCTAAAAAATAAAGTTTTAAATAAATTCCAGTGGTGTTCGATATATGATCCAACGCTAAAGGTGTTGATGTGCCTGTAGAGCCCTCCTGTGACGTACCATAATTATGTGCCAACAGTCTTTTTTGATGAATCATAATAATATAATCCAAGATGAATTCACTTTAATTGTCAGTCAATCTATCCGTCCAAGGATATTATTTATGACCACTTTGTATTTCCAGTTAGTAAATAAAGTCCATCCATATAAAATACTAACACAACAATAAGAATGATTTTCGGTTAAGATGTTATCACGGGAATTAATAATTTTTCGAGTAAACAAGATTATATAAAAGAATTGAGAAAAAAGAACCGCCAGGATGTGGGTCAAAAGTTCATTTCTAGAACAGTCAAAGTTATAATTAGACAAAGTTTAGTTCTAAAATTATAATAAAAAACATGGTAAACATAATGTCCTTACCTCAGACGAAGATAATGATCCTAATGTTTAAACCACATTCTTATAAAATATTACCTATATATTATTTGTTTACCAAAATAAAAACACCATTGTCTCTAGTTAGGAACATCATGAATTTGATTTTGGACAAGGGCAAATCCCAGATACAACTATCCACCAGCAAGATACTTACGCTCCTCTTCTGACAATCGTATACTCATTATTCCCACTATGAAAACAAAGTCATATGGACAGCGTTCTTTTGCATACCAGGGCCCAGCAACGTGGAATGAATTGCCCACTGAACTTAGACACAAAGACACAGTGATCACATTCAAGAATGCTCTCAAAACTCACTTATTTCGACTGCAAGAACAAACTTAAAGACCTAATAATGTTTCCTACCTTAAATATCCTCAGCATGTTTTTTAATGTTTTCTAATTTCATGGTGTTTGTTTTTGTAATCATATCATTATGTTTTTTATCTTATAGGTGTTGTCTAATGTTGTAAAGCGCTTAGAGCTTCTAAAGATTAGGCGCTATACAAAGTCCTCATTATTATTATTATTATTATTATTATTATTATATAAATCCATAGAATATAGGGATTAAGAAAAACTAACAAACAATGAAAATTATATATACGTAAAAGTATTAAGTGGATTTAGAGCACCTAGCACATCAGTGACTACATGACACCAATAAAGGTAGATGTTCGAAAAACGTTAAAATTAATTTCACAACGGAAAAAAACAACAGAAAGACAAACCGTTAAAAAAATAAATGTAACAGTTTAAATAAAACAAAATATACAAATAAAAAATGGTAATATTCTATAAAATAAAAGATATGGGTGAGAGAGTGATTGGATTTTTAACGTAGCTGTAACAATTTTTCAGTTATATCGCTGCGATGTCTGCAGTGTGGCAGTTTATAGTGATGTCTAGCACTGGGGCATCATGCCGCAGTCATGTAGCATGATGTCCCACCCAGTCACGATATTCTGACACCAGGCCGACCAGTACTAACACTAACCTCTTAATGCTGAGCGCCTGGCGAGGCAGCTGCTAGTACCATTTTTATAAGTCTTTGGTATGATTTGGCCGGGTTTCGAACCCACGACCTCCCACATCCGAGGCGGACGCTCTAACCCCTAGGCCACCTGAGTGGTCATGGACATTTTGTGCTGTGGTCATATCTTTAAGTGGTTGTCAGTCTCTTTCTCTCTCGTTCTCTCTTTCTACAGCTACATTGTAGATGTATCGATCCTAATAGTGTATATTGCATGTACGTGGCCTCGTGTCTTACTCATGTTTGACCTACACACCTACGCAAGATCAGTGATTTATTTGTACTCGAACATATATATATATATGTGTGTCTGTGTGTGTGTGTGTGTTATTTTCATGATCACAGTCTCTAAGGTTCATTAAGTTAATAATATTTTAATACTAAATTTCTCTATCATTATAAATGTATTATGATTCCAGGTAAACATCACGTGATCTGGTTTCAGGACAAGGGTTCTTGAAATGCTTCGCTGAATTAATTTCTGATTAGCTAGTGTAACCCAACTGACCTTGTTTACAGGTGAGATTATTAATATGCGACGCTATCTGTATTATGTCTTGGTGATGTAAATAAGAGATGATTACTTTCAAATTTAAGTCTTCGATTTATTATTATTAATCTTGGAAGATATTTACTTGTGTTTGCTTGTGTGTGTATGTGTGTGTGTATGTGTGTGATTTTGATTTTTAACATAGCTTTAACAATTTTTCAGTCATATCTCTTCTGTCTGCAGTGTGGCAGTTTATAGTGAAGTCTAGCACTGGGGTATCATGCCGCAGACATGTAGCATGTAACATGTAGCATGATGTCGCACCCAGTCACATTATCCTAACACCAGGTCGACCAGTCCTAACACTAACCTCTTAATGGTGAGCACCTAGTGAGGCAGCTGTCAGCACCATTTTTACAAGTCTTTGGTATGACTCGAACGATGTTCGAACCCGCGACCTCCCGCACCCGAGGCGGACGCTCTAGCCACGAGGCGAAAGGATGGGTCTTGTGTTTGCTTGATGAGATTCATTTATTTAATTCAATCATTCACGGGAATTATAAAAGGGCTTGAACTATTGAGACTATCTGACATTATATCTATTACGGAATTACTGTAAATTCGTTTAAAGATATTTTGGGATTATATCATCGTGATTTCATGAATAATATTGGTACGCCAGTGAATATCATTCGGAATACCACTGACAGAAAATTTAGGACTGTATAGGATTGCATTCGCAATACAGTAAGCTATTTTTAAATTTTCGATTTGTATCTTACGGAAATAAATTATACAATTTTACAGACCTTGTTGTTTCTAACTCTTTTGGGTGTGCTTTTTATAAGATCATAGTCTTAATATATATATCTCAGAGCAACACAAATATTATGGAGGGCGAGAAACATTTTTTATTTAGCACTGCCTATACAAATTGTTTACCGACCCTTGAAGATGTCCAGGGTAACTGTATAACTAAAATATTAGAAACTAGTGACCCAATGACCCAGATGTACCATGGTTTTAACTGACGACAGTTTTCTTAATGTTTTTTCGATAATTGGACTTCAGGCTAAAGATGCTGAGAGACCGTATAATTAAATTTTTTGAAGAATTTTTTCTCGAAAAAGTAAAATGATTTGCTAACATATAACCAGACATCATTTTTTTTTTACTACAGGGATCTAATTAAAGGTACAGGGAAAATGCCAATATTATAAGTTATTGCGGACTTGGATGATCTAGATAATCCCAACATGATTGCTTGCTGAAGGTCAGCAACACAGCTCTGTATGTTATCTTTCAGAAAGGCAAAAAATTAGTTCGACAGCTGCATAAACGCATAGTCAAACGTTGAATATAGATGCGGATATGACTGCTAATGACTGTGACCTGAAGGAAACAACCAATTAATTTTCTGGGGTGGGATAAAATGCAGTGGTTTTATAAAACAAAGTTAAGGATCCAAAATAGCTTGAAATAAATATTTATTGCTTAGATTTACAGAGAGTAAACCTATTATATTCATAATTATTGAGAAGAATATTATCTTGAAGCAAAAGAAAAAAATCTCTCGGCTCGACAGAAAATTCCAGGCCTTCCCCATCTTTTTAAAAGTAAATTGTCAACCTCTAATTTAGATGTATTCTAATTTATCTCGTAAACATACGAGGGACAATATGTTCCTCTTTTATTACCTTACGTTGCTGTGGAAATCTGGAATAATTATCAGTAAACTTCATCATAATTCAATAAGACACATTTTAAAAACAAAATAAAGACGTAAATTCAAAGTCTATCAAAGACATCCTTACCAACTTCTGTTAAACATAAATTATCCTGTAAATAGAGTTTTTCCAATAATTTCCGACATTCCGTTTTTTTTGGGGAAAAAAGTTCAACATCATTTACGGATGTATTGCAGTTCGGTCATGACTTTCCGTATGTTCTGTAGCCTGATTGGCTATCCTGCAACACGAACTCCGTCTATAGCGATTAAAAGAGAGTGTGACTGTATTTAGTATAATGTTCGAAAAGTCTGAGCAGATTACAATAATTTTTTAAAAATCTATTTCCTAAATGCAGCTCCACGGTGCGAGTGTCGGTATGTTAGAGAATGGGGGGTTGTTAAGAGAGACGTTTTCATAGATAATGCGGCCGTAACCCGAATCCCATCGACGCCCACCTATATAGTTTGAACGAAGACTATGGATCGAATGAGGAGCCGTAGTGGACAATGCTGGTCCAAAGAACAGTTGCAGTTGAAATTTCAGTGTTATACGTCGAGAATTCCAATTTCTCATGTTGAGTCAAATTGTTCGTCTTGAAAATTGCATTTCATCTATTGAAGTATGTAGCTGTCGTTGAAAGTTCCATTTTCTGTGTCGAGGTTTTAGATTTCATCAGTTGAATAACAACGATGTCGTTGAAATTGAAATGTTGTACGTCGAGAATTACAGTTTCACACGTTGAGTCAAGTGTTTGCTTTGAAGGTTCCATTCATATGTCACGTTTTTAAATTGGATTTGTTGAATTACACAGCGGAGGTTTAAACTTTCATTTTGCATGTCGAATTTTAAGATTTTAAGTTTTGAATAACACAGGGTTGGATAAAAAATTAAATGTTGTACGACGAGAATTCCAGTTTCACAAGTTGAAATAAATTGTTTGTGCTGAAAGTTCATTTCATATGACGAGTTTTAGATTTTCTCTGTTGAATTACACAGCGGTCGTTGAAAGTTGCACTACCTGTGTCGAGAAATTCACATAAGTATGGAAGACGTCGTAGCATGGGTACTCTTGCATTTATTCTTTTACCTTATTTATTATGTGTGTTGTTGATTTAATTGCATGTACTTTGTAACGCTGTCATGGAATGCGAATCTGATCAGTGTTAGGCGAGGAAATGCTCCCCCCCCCCCCAAGAAGGTTTACAATGCCTTTGATAATATTTATACTGTTTTAAATTTCGTAACTGAAATCGTTATGATGAGAGGCTGCAACGTCAAGTTTGAAAACTATCTTTCAGTTTGCTTGATTTCTTTACTGTGTAAAACCGGCTTGGTGTATAATTTTAAAAGTTCTACTGAGTGCGGCCACCATCATCACCAATTAACATAGAAGAAAGGAACTGGAAAACAAGAGCAAAGAAATAATACTAAGAAGAGGAAACGATTAGCAACCCGCCAAGCCGTGAACAGACGAAGTGCACAGAACAAAGGAACTCTCAAACAAAGGAACGATAGGAACACGTAACAGAAAACAAAGGAACAAAGGAGAGACTTGGAGCGGAGGAGCAGACTGGACGTTAGGACAAAAACAAAAGATAAGTCATCATTCAATGCTAGACGCAATTTAAGTAGAAGAATGCAAACTAGGTCCAAACAAATGGCTCTATTTAATCCAAACACGCAAACACACAAGCCACCAAACAACCATATCAACAAATCAGTAAAAATAATGGATGTTTCACAACTACAAACAGCACCAATAAAGCATGTAAAACAAGCAAGATTAACGCAAGTCGTACCAACCACAGCAAACTCCAATTCAACCAACATCACACTGGGACCCCAAATTCTGGTCACAAACACAGACCAAACAAACTACAAACCAGCAGACATAACTAACATCCCCCACCCCACCAACAGAAACTACTAGAAATACAAAACTACACTCCAGGGAACAATATAAATACAATGCCAATACTATCGCCAATCCTCTTCAAGGAAGCGGAAAACCACACACAAATGAAGATATAGACACCACTATTCCAAACCTAACGAATGAATTTGACAGTAACCTACTTACCTTAAACTCCCCACAATTAGACCACATAACCATAACCAGCACCCCAAAATTCACCAAAAATGAAATAACCAATCCAGAAACATGCAAACAAACCAACAACAGGAAATCAAGCAAAAAAATAATAAATCAAAACATTAGGAAAGAAACTATACACTCAAGCCAAACTCCTGGACCATCTGGGATAATAACACCAAGGGAACCACCAATCTATGGGAACAAATCCAATGAATTAGACACTACCAAACTACCCAGCAGCATCACTAATAAGGCAACCCAAAGACCCCAAACAACCCCAAAACCCCAAAACACATACCTAGGTAAAGGCAAGGGCCAGCTAAAACCCAAAAACAACCAACCAACAAACCACAAGTAAGGTTAACTCAAAAACAGGAAATAAAACAACAACAGAACCCCCAAAACAAAATTCACAATTATCATTCCATCGAACACACCATATATATAAGCAGCAGGTGCAACATAATTACTAGTCTAAGTACCAATAGTATTATGACAGCGCTGGCCAAAATTCACACTGGACAATTCAAACTGATAAGACCAAGGCGAAACTACCTGATTGTCCAGTGCAGCACAATTCAACAGGTGGAAACATTCATCCAAATTGAAACTATAGGCCCAATAAAGATCAAAGTAGAGAGACACCATATCAGTCAAAGGAAAACACGAGTCACTTCGAACTCCAAACACAGTGAAACCACAACTAATCTGGCTGAACCCACTAAAACTACTATCTTTAAAAAAGTAATAGCACTAAACGGATACAACAAGGACATAAGCAATGAACTCCTACTTCATAAACTCACAGCAAATGGAACACAGACCACCAAAGTCTATCGTCTTAAAAATCACAAGGAACAAGAAACAAACAAAGCAGTTGTAGAGGCTACCGAGCCAATAGCCTCAATAATAAAACTAGGACAGTCAGGAGTGAACCATAAGCTGGAAAACTACAAAAATAGGCCCAGATTTTGCACCAAATGCCTGCACTGGGGACACTATGCCCTCAGATGTAGATTCAAACCAAGATGTAAGTACTGTGGAGGTCCACGCAAAGGAGAATGCCACACAATTAAACAAAAATGTGCTAACTGTAAAGAAAACCATTATCCTAGATCAGCAGAATGCAGATTTGCAATAAAAGAGAAACAAATAGTGAACTTAATGAACGAAAAACACCTCACCTACCATTCTGCCAAAAACATTATCTGTAAAAACAACCCCAACACACCAAAATCTACCTCTGAAACAATCAATGAGCACCAAAACTCTCCACACAGAATCAGAAGGGAAAACATTGCACCACAAAACATACTCTCTAATCAGGAAACAAAAGAACCAAAAACTACAACCCACATTGTAACAAACCAAGACCACCCTGATAACACTCCAGATACAAAAAAACTGTCACCCCAAACATCCCCAAACCTAACACACACCCCAACACAGAATTAATGCAGGAAGTAATGAACCTAACAACAGGAACCCTAATACAAGATCTCAATAGCATAATGAGAACCCTCAAAACCATTTTCACCATACTAGCTGATTGGACCACAAGACTAACAGATAAAGACAACGTCAAAAATGGATAGCACAAAAAATAATAAAATCACCATCTGGCAATGAAACTGCAATGGAATCTTTACAAATCTATCAGAACTGCAGAACAAACTGAATAATACGGCCGTAAAACCAGACGTAATCTGCCTACAGGAAACCCTCATAACACAAGAACACAAACGCCTGCCCAAACTACAAGACTAAACCCAGTTAATCTTTAAAAACAGACCCAAGGGGCAGAAAGGGGGTGGACTAGCAATTTTATTTTTATAGATACACTAATCTATTATGAAATAAGAGAAGTACCCCCTAACCTAAACATCAATAATATCATCGAAATAATGTCAGTAATGATAAATATAGGAACCACAAACATTCAAATAATAAACGCATACGACCCAGGGGGTACCTTCTGCCCTACAAACCTAATCTCACTTAGGGCAATCACTAATAACAACAACAATAATCTAATTATCTTTGGCGACTTCAACGCACACAGTGAATTATGGGGAGGTAGAAAGAAAGATCAAAAGAGGGAAAATGTTTGAAAAATGGATAAGTGAGAACAATCTGGTCATCTGAAGTGACGGGTCGAACACTAGATTAAACCCTGAGGATGGCACTCTCTCATCCATAGACCTAACCATCACTACCCCAAAATTGGCTCAAATCACAAATTGGTGGGTGGATCAAGAAGATACGTTAGGAAGTGAGCATTTCCCCATCACAATCAATATTCAAACAAAAACTCAACACATTCCTTACGAAACCCCACCTAAATGGAGGTACCAACAGGCAGCCTGGGACCAATTCCAATTATTACTAGCTAGAGTAAATCCAGATGACTTAGAAAGCCCAAATATTGACATGTATTATGATAACATAACAGACACAATTATAGAGGCAGCTAATCGATGCATCCCAAAGACAACTAATATCCAAAATAAAAACCATGTACCATGTTGGACTAAACAGTACACTATAGCACATAAAGACAAAATAAAAAGGCCTTAAATAAATATAAACGCACCAAAAATTCTATCGACTTCAAGCAATATAAAGATAACGAAAAAGCACTAAAACAAACTATAAAAACTGCTCAAATTAATCTATGGCAAACCTTTTTGCTCTAAACTGAGCCTAAAATCAAACTCAGATAAAATATGGGACAAGATAAAAGCCATAAAAAGGAAAGCAACTACCTCAGCCCCAAAAATTAAAAATGCCATAACAAATAAAGATAAGGCAGACCTCCTAGCGAAGCATTTTTCGAACATGAGTAGCAACAATAACCACACCAGAAACATTCAAGAACACAAAAAACTAATGGAGGAAACCAAACCTCAAATGTTTCGAGACCAAGGAACAAAAGAATCTCACCTAAATAGCGACATCACAGTACATGAATGGGAGATAGCCCTACGATCCAAAAACGAAACATCCCCTGGTAAGGATCAGTTAGGTTATATTATCTATATAAAAATCTACCTATTCAATATAACAATAGCCATAATCAAACTCTTTAATAGGATATGGGATAAAGACCACATACACACCAAATGGAAACAGGCCATAGTAATACCAATCCCCAAGCTAGGTAAAGATCCCAACAACATAAATTCGTACCGACCCATCTCCCTTACAAACAATATTTGCAAAATAATGGAGACAATAATCGCAAATAGGTTAAAACATCACCTAGAAACCAATAACCTACTCTCCATAAATCAATGTGACTTTCGGAACAAACGGTCCACCACTGACCAACTTCTCAGATTGGAAACAGACATCAAACTCGCTTTTAAAGCACATAAGAAAACCGATCGCAATCTCATGGCGGTTTTTCTAGACCTAGAAAAAGCGTTCGACCTAGTATAGACTAATGGACTAATGGCCAAATTAAACTAATTTGGAATAACTGGACGCTTGTTCAACTGGATTGGCGATTTCCTCACTGGTCGGAAAATTACCACAAGAATAGGCAACACCCATTCGGAAGAATTTTCACTTGAAAATGGAACACCGCAAGGCAGTGTAATAAATCCCCTACTATTTAACCTAATGGTAAACGACCTTGACCTCAATGCAGCCTCCACAAAAATAAACTTGTCACAATTTGCAGATGATAGTGGCATATGGAGGAATGGAAATCCTGCCAATAAAACAGTAGTTAAAGAAATCCAGCAGAGCCTAGACAACATAGGGAGATGGGCGGACAAATGGGTTATTAAAATATCTCATGAAAAAACTGTGGCAATCATATTCACCCCCAAAAGAAATAATAACCTAGTCTATCCAAACTTCTATATACAAAATCAATTAATCAAATACGTAACGGTAGTAAATTTCCATGGAATGTTCTTTGACAACTACCTCACATGGAAACAGCACATTGAACAACTCACCAAGAATTGTAACAAAGATCTCAATTTACTCAGGAACATCACAGGGACTGACTGGGGATCCAACCAGGAAACCCTCCTCACGATATATAAAACCCTAATTAGATCAAAACTGGATTACGGTTGCCAAGCATATAACTCGGCTAAGCAACATGTACTACAAAAACTTGACACTATCCAGAAAAAAGCCTAACTATTATGCACAGGAACACTCCCCTCAACATCATTAGAAGAACTACAAACACTAACAGGAGAACTACCCTTAAAATTACGTAGGCAAGAACAGCTCCTCCGATACTCCATTCGATTGGATACCCACCCAGACAACCATCCCACCAAAATAGCTACAACAAGTGTAAAGTTGTCTTCAAACCCAAAATCATGCCAACCACACCAAGTGGTAAAGTAATCCTTAAACTAAGAGAAAAGATATCTCTACTAAAAAACAGGTAAAAAACAATACAGACCAGAACAAATCACCATGGTTACAAAAACAATCAAGGATTAACACTGAAGCTACAAAAATAGGCAATAAAGAAGGACAAGAAAACTTACTAAAACCTGTACAGGTAAACGAAATCAACCAAAAATACCCGGACTATGTTAAAATATATACCGATGGATCAAACACAAACAACCGACCAAGAAAAGCAGCAGCAATAGTTATTCCTGAATTCAATATATAAACGGGATTCATATTACTTGACTATTGCTCCATTTACACAACTGAATTCTGGGCTATACCTGAATCACTACAATGGATCAAAGACAACCAAACACCTAAAGCAGTCATTATAAGCGATTCCCTAAGCATTATCAAATCTGTTTTTTTCTTTTTTTTGGGCACCAGATAGATGCCCCCCCCCATTTCTAAAACAAATATTTAAAAAATATTTTATGCTTGTGTATTTCCCCCTCAGATATGTCGTATGTTCTATTTAAACAGAATTTTGTATCAAAAATTTAAATTTAAATTTCTGATGGGGTATTTATTTTTCCCTAGTGTTATCTATAGGGTCGTTCCTCTGAGCCTGGTTTTATTCACCTTGCTCGAAGTCCCTTCCCTTGAAAATTTTGTGACCTTTGCTAGAGGTCGCCTAAGTCTCAGTGCTTGCTATGTGTATTAGTGCTATATTGTGTGTATGGTATATTTTCCGTATGTTTGAGACAGCAAGTATAAATCAAGTTTTTTCCCAGTTGTCTTATTTCAATTCTTTGGATTTAGAATCCATTTAAATATATTTTATGTTATTTTCCGTTAATTTATTTTCAATTTAGAATTTTGGCGATCGGAACGGTGCAATATATTAGGTTATGAAAAAAATTCTATTGTTTTATTCGAGTGTTAATCTGTGTCGTTCCTCGTAAAAAGTGATAGAATTAGAAATAGATAGGCTGTGCTCGATTCAAGATCCACTCTTCTTTATTCTCATTGTATTTCTCCTGAATCGAGTTTGGCCTCTTTTTATTATTTTATTAAATTATTTCTTTAAAAAAATCCAAAATTGTTTGAATAACTACAAGATTGTAGATTTGTCAACCATACAGTACGGGAGCTGCACGGTTTGAGATAAAGAAGGGGTCAGTGGGGTATTTACTATGTAGTATTCTCTGTTTGTATTTGTTATCAAATCGATCCAAAATCGCAATACACACTCTAGGGAACAATTCCTCGACAGAGCATGCCATTTAATTGACGATATCACTACAGCACATCAATTAGTCGAGCTCATGTGGAGACCGTCGCACACTGGAATCTCTGGCAACGAAACAGCAGACAAAGTTGCACAAACCAAACTAAGAGATCAAAACTCTATCAAGCTTAATTATAGTTCTTCAGAAGCACTAAGCTTCGCACAAACATATATAGACCAAAAATGGCAAGATTTTTGGAACTCCTCCACAAAAGGTTAAAAGCACCATGAAACCCAAAAGAACCGTAGAGAGGAACATATAGCTACCTAAGGGTACATATTTAGAACAGAAAACCATAAACAGGATAATAACTAGAAAAAACTAAACTAGCAAGCAGTTTTGGAAGGTTTATAGGACCCAAACCAGCAACCATTAACTGCTTTAACTGCCACACCATCGAAGATCTACACCACGTATTCAATATATGCCCAAAATATCAACCCGCTAGGAAAATATTTATCAAAACCAAAAAGAGATTGGATCACCACACACATACCCAGAGTTACTTATGGACTCTAATAAAAATAAACAATCAGCATATAAAAATATAAATAAATTCATAGACTCAGCAGGTCTTAGGAACAAAATATAATTACTATCCCCACAAAACCAAATGACCCAGTAACTAGCTAAATAAATTTAGAAGCCCCCACATAAAAACCCATAACATATCATTCAATTTTATAAAAATATTAATAAATAATTCACTTACGAAGCACCTATCAAAAACTATTGAAACCGCAAAATCTGATGTCCTAGATGTCCGTAACGAACCGAGTAATCAGCTAGGACTCCGGTCCTAGATGTCCTTAACGAACCGTGTAATCGGCTAGGACTCCTGTCTCTTGCTAAAGTATAAATAACATTCAATCTCTGACAACATTAATAAATAAATAACTTAAAGAGGCAATATCTAAAAACTTATAAATAACATAACGTAGGAAGCACACCCTAAATACCTCGACTAGTAATACCATAATAACCTTGAAAATCTCTCTTCATACATGATTTCTACTAACAACCTCTATAAACAGCATAGAACATCCCCCCTTTTATGAACATTTTGAAGAAGACAAAAAACGCAAGAAACACCAGGCAAATGCAACAAGAAACCAGCGATGTGAAGCAACCAGGACCATTCCGGAGCTCTCCTTCCCACTAATAACAGCCAACCATTCAACTGTAAGGGACCTTTATGGACCCACAGATTGAGGCCAAACTATCAGGGTTCCTTGAACCCATACCATCCTGAGGGAGGTGGCACCATTCCCTTCCCCAGGAACAACTAGCAGGCTGCGGTGCAGTTAGAAAAAGTGGCACATGCACAATTGTGCGCACGCCACTATAATTAAACTCTACAACAACAAAAATGAGAGGCTGCTTTCATTTTTCTGAATGGTTAGTTCCTCTAGCATTGTTAAACCCAGTGCAATAAAACTCGTATGTAGACGCATATTGATGAATAGTTTGAGTTTCCTCTAACTTGCCACCCCATTTTTGACATTTGGACATGTATGTTCGGGTGTAGGGTCAGACTCCATTCCCTATCAAAAAGTTGGAATTCGCCAACACCATTTGGTGTCGGCATGGGGTAGCCGCTTACTAGCCAGCCAAGCAAACTTGAACGACTGTTCATCAAGATATACCTGCATGAAATCGATAGGAATATTATTTATTTTCTCAGAAATTGCGATCGTAGCATTCGTTGTTGTTGTTGTTGTTCTAGGGTTTAACGCCATTTTTCAGCACAAGATTGGATATACATGGCGGCCAGTATAACTGGTGGAGGAAGAACCCTGGGTAACCCGGGGAAGAACCGCTGACCCACGAGTAGCTACTGGCAGGCTTTCCCACGTACCCACGCTAGCCGAGCCTTGGACTCGAACTCGTAGCATTCGTTATATATCTAATCCGCTGACAGACGAGACAAAAGTACATCGTTGCTGAAATTTGACCTGGATCTGGTCTTTTGCATTCCTAGTCACGTGACTACACAACTCTCGCAACCTACATGTCAATGACATCAGAGATCATGCAATCACGTGATATCAACAAAAAACCATTTCTAGTGATGCTGTAGGAAAACAAATCGAACATATAAATGAAAGCCCGTAATCTTTATAGAAAAATGGAGAAGAAAACGCAAACTTCTCAAAATATTTATTGTGAAAACAACTACCGAAAATCTGTAAATGTTGCAGCAATTTGAAGAAAGCCAGATTCACTACGCAGTGAGCACACGTCAATGTGGTTGTCACGTGACACCAATAAAAACATCATTACACGTGGTCGGTACTTCTTGAAAATGGTTTTTCTCCAACCTGCGGCGATGCCGACAGGTTTCTGGTCGTTGTTCTCAGAATACATATGTTGAGAATTAAGTGAGCATTATATTTATTTACAAACATTAAGTGACTTCTATATAGTATGTCCAAATTCTATGTACAACAACTTTGGAAATTTGTTTATTGTCGGTATCACGTGACTAAATGACCTCTGATGTCATTGCTATGTAGGTTGCGAGATTTGTATAGTCATGTGACTCGGAATGCAAATGACCAGATCCAGGTCAAATTTCAGCAACGACGTACTTTCGTTTCGTCTGACAGCGTAATAAAGTATCATGAATGCAATGCAATGCTCATTGTTTTTGAGAAAAAAAATCATATTCCTATCGATTTCATGCAGTTTTATCTCGATGAATGGTCGTTCAGTTTTGCTGGGCCGGCTAGTAAGTGGCTACCCCGTGCCGCCGACATCAAATGGTATCTGCGGATTTCAACTTTTCGATAGGGAATGGACTCTGACCCTACACCCCAACATAAATGTCCAAATATCAAAAATGTGGTGACAAGGGTCAGAAGAAACTCGGACTAATTGATGAGTACCACAAATATCAGTTTAAAACTGGTATCCGTAAATCCTATTTGTATCCGTCAATGAGTCACTCAATTTATTTTCGAGCCCATGCAAATGGGAAGCTTGTCGTAGCAGACACTTCTCCAAAGGCGGCATCTGTATTGTCAGCAGTAAAGCTTTTTATTTTATTTTATACAATTTTTAACCTGCGGACATTACCTAAACACCTTGAAGAGTCTCGTCGTACTTGACATATAATTATGGCCCCATAGCAATCAATTCTATAATATGCTTACTAGCCCATTTTACCTTGAGTTCAAGTTCACAAAAAATATGTGTTAAAGTTTTGGCTGGTATTTCATTGGTCCGATAAATCAACCCCACAAATCTGTGCTGATACTGGTGGACAATGCTGTGAAAAGATGTCACCTGTTCATTAAAATATGCGATTTTGCTGCATGCAAATCATTTCGGAACAAACCCGCGTACACTTTAGACACATACCGGTAATTGGTAACAGCCATATCTAGCGCAAAATTCAAAATGGCCACAGGACAGATGGTTGTGCTACTCCAGGTTGATTTACAAGTCACTAGACATATTATTTGCTCGGGAAATATAATCTACATGTCACCAAAAGAATCCTTCAGCCGACGGTAGCTGCACAGCTACGAGAATTACCGTGTATAAATTATACATTGATGCATGCAGTCAAATTTGAATGCAGATAATTGCAGCTTTTAATGAATAGGTGATATCAGCCCTTCACCCGAAAATCAATATCATCACGGGTGAAGGGCTGATTTATCGGCCTAGTATTTCATGTACAAATATTTCCTAAGGTCCGTAATATATTCTCATCAGACTTGACATTCGTTGTGTTATCAGAGTAAGAAAATTCATTCCTTGAGAAGCTTGCCCACTCCTATGTCCCTGGAGACAAGGTCACGGTCGTTTTACATTTACAGTAAGCCTTTTATTTCCTAAACATGTATTTTGTTCATATATTAGATGAGTTATGGTCGTTATACAATTAATACTGCAAAACACTCGCCCCACCTTTCGGGATTGGGATCAAGGTCACGTGTTTTACATCACTGTGTTGGTTGTGGTCTCGATATTCAGGCCATGGCCGTCTTGTATTTAGTTCAGTGTGTCGAGGATCATATGCATCATAAGCATCCTCGCTAGTGTTGAGACATGTCTTGGTGAGTGCAAGGTTGTAATAAGCATCCTCGTTGGTGTTGAGACATGTCTTGGTGAGTGCAAGGCTGTAATAAGCATCCTCGTTGGTGTTGAGACATGTCTTGGTGAGTGTAAGGTTGTAATAAGCATCCTCGTTGGTGTTGAGACATGTCTTGGTGAGTGCAAGGCTGTAATAAGCATCCTCGTTGGTGTTGAGACATGTCTTGGTGAGTGTAATGCTGTAATAAGCATCCTCGTTGGTGTTGAGACATGTCTTGGTGAGTGCAAGGCTGTAATAAGCATCCTCGTTGGAGTTGAGACATGTCTTGGTGAGTGCAAGGCTGTAGCAAAGTTGGGACAAATAAATCAGTGCACTAGAATTGTGCGCAACAAAAATGGAGTACCTCACCCCACCCATCCATTTAGAATAGCGCCGCGGCAGGCTTTTAGTTGCCAATATTTACTGCGTCATACTATTACATCGTGCAAGGCATTTTCCCCAACAATTTGTCAATTTTTCAGATGCAAAATGTCTCTTTCATTTCTCACAAACAGAAACTAAAATTTCCTTTGCAGTTGATGAACTACGTATGAAGGGTTGGAGATTTCGACTTTGCAACTCAACCACTCCCTTTGTGGATTATTCAAAACAACAACAATAATAACAATAATGATAAATAAATAAATAAATAAATAAATAAATAAATAAATAAATAAATAAATAAATAAAAACAGCAGCAATTAGAGGCGGATGAAAGTGGTGGAACCAGCGACATTTCCACCAAAAAAAGAAAGAAAGAGAGTAAAAAATGAGCGCGAAGCAACCAGAACGTTTCCAATAGCAAGAATTCTTTACAGTTTGACTGATATAATTAGGACATGGAAACGCTTAAAATCCAGTAGTTCCCAAACGCTATCCTCACATGCAATTCAGGAAAAACTGCGATGCCTTTTTGGTAGTGAGATACACGTTGAAATTGCCCTCTTTGGAGGATAATTACTGCTAGTAATTCAAAAGTTAAAAATCTAAGTACTCGGCATAGTAAATGGAGTTTTTAATTATGGCTGTATAATTTAACAGATAAAATGTCATAACTCGACATATGGAATGGAACTTTCAACGCAAACGATTTGATTCAACGTGTAAAACTGGAATTTCCGATATGCAACACTGATTTTTTTTCAACCACCGCCGTGTAATTCAACAGATAAAATGTATAAATTCGATTTATAAAACGAAATCCTTAACCACTGTTAACTAATTCAACAGATACAATTGAAAAACTCATCATATGAAATGGAACTTTCAACATCAACGTTTGAATCTGGAATTCTCGACATATGAGATAGAAATTTCATCTGCTATCTTCTGGTTGGACCAACCTTTGCATCCGACGGTGCCTCATAGGACCTATGACGCAGCTCTTGAGCGGTTATATTTGCTAAAGTTAAGAGCATCCAGAAAGTGGGGATAATTGGAATAGTTTACTTCCGCTAAAGTGAGAAAGCCTGCCAGTAGCTTCTCGTGGGTCGGTGGTTCTTCCCTGGGTTTTCCAGGGTTCTTCCTCCACCAATTATACTGGCCGCCATGTATAGCCTATCTTGTGCTGAAAATGGCGTTAAACCCTACAACAACAACAACAACAACTTCCGCTAAAACAGCTGGCTGAGAAGCTTTATGAATCGGTAATATACCCCAAAGCATGGAAAGTACGTATCCGATGTTGAGAACATTATTTACCACAGAGCATGGAAAGTACGCATCCCCTGCTGAGAACATTATTTACCCCAGAGCATGGAAAGTACGCATCTCATGTTGAGAATACCTTTTACCACAGAGCATGGAAAGTACGCATCCCATGTTGAGAACATTATTTACCACCGAGCATGGAAAGTACGCATCCCATGTTGAGAACATTATTTACCACAGAGCATGGAAAGTACGCATCCCCTGCTAAGAACATTATTTACCCCAGAGCATGGAAAGTACGCATCCCATGTTGAGAACATCATTTACCACAGAGAATGGAAAGTACGCATCCCATGTTGAGAACATTATTTACCACCGAGCATGGAAAGTACGCATCCCATGTTGAGAACATTATTTACCACAGAGCATGGAAAGTACGCATCCAAGGTAAAGCACATTAATCAACATCTACTGGCGTTAGATACACGAACAAAATTATTTCCGAAAAGTAACTGCAGAGATTCTGAAAACAAAAATTGCACTGCACAGACCATAGGATACCTGCATATTCAGATTTCAATACTCTAGTACTTTCCATATATTGATATAATACTCAAAGTGGTATTCTAAATCAAATTATGGCAGTTAGTTGAAGTTATCGTTTCGATATATTACCGGCTATTTTTGAATTCAGGTAAGTTTAAGCAGCAGTTAACTCGGGGAAAGAGTCTAGATAAGATGGTGCTCATTACCTGCATTTCACCTGAGTATACATAGTTCAACATTCGTGCGGTTAGCATTAATACTCGAAATAAGTCAACAAAGCGCATTACCTTTACTAGTTCTCAATTATATTAGTAACTGCTCATCAAGTCCTAATTTTAACAGATCTTTGCTTTGTAAACCTTCTTGATACTCATCCTATGTGGATTCATTCATAAAATTCAGTATTTAAAAAAAAAAGTCAATTAGTACCTCATAAAGGCATGAGTTGAAGATACAGGGCTGACTGGTTGATTTGGAGATGAATGCCATTTTTAAGATTGACCCCCTCCATTTCAAGCAAATTCACAAACTATTTACAATGACCTAACCGAACTTCAGCATTTAGAACACATCTCTTTCGATACAACGACTTACTGTCCCCCCCCCCCATTTCTGCGTGACAATTAGCGGTTTGAAGTCATTTATCTATATTTATTATGCTTTATCAAGCGTCAATGACCTCATCTATTCTCAGAAGATCTTAAAAGAGAAACAGAGGACTTGACCCGAGCTGTCAAACGGACGAGTATAATTAATTCATTATTTATTTGCTTTTATTTTTCCTAATAATTTGCTCCACTGTTTTGATTTCAGTTATCTTTATCGTCTATTCCGATCAGTATATGACTGCCGCAAAAAGCGTCATCGATCATCATCCTTCATTAGATATCGAAATTGCATCCCTCTTCCTGCTACATCGTTGTTTACATTTCCGTCATAAAGATGGTCAGAGGAAGTTCAATCAATCAAACCACCATTCACTGATCTTTATTAAAATGAAGTGTAAAGTACAGTGAAGTGGCGAAAATACAAGAGAAAAGAATAATGAGGGTCCAAGAATTCATACAAAGGGTTATTGAAATACTAGCTGTATTAATGCATGGTTGAGGGAAAGTACATGCACGTTTCTATAACACTTGACATTTCCACAGCTCGTTGAACAGCGTATTAAAAGCTATATGCTCTTATTATCTTTAATCTTTGTGCATCAATCGGAGCATTCTCGTCCTTTTGCACAGATGTTCCGAATGCTTTGTGCATATGTCTGCCCAAACAAACCAATGATCTACAAGTAGCCTAACCGGACAGACTTGCACACGTCAACGTGAGGACCGTATTTGTTTCCTGGGCCTCTACATTCGAATTAAGGACAGTAGTTATTGGTTACTGCATTTGTATGGGAAAATATGAAAATATGAGTTTTTTTCAGAGTAATAGTGCACGACCTTAGGAGTGCAATTTTAGTCCAAAAAACGAATTCTTATTTTTCCATAAAACTACAGTAGCTGTTTTATTATATACTCAATTCGTTTTCCTACCAAGGGCTTAGTAATAAAAGAGCACACTACGATAAACAAGCTAACTGAATTTATTCTGTATTTTAAAATAAATACATAACCTCAGGTTCATCAATATTAATGCGCACATAGCACCGCCATGCGACCTTTGAACGTGGTCGCGCGCCCGACATTAGTTTAAAAAATTCTCGTTTTTGGTCTTAAAATTGAAATTTAGAACCATATTTTGACCAAATACGCATTGAAAAGACTGCAGTTGGTATGGGATGGACGGATTGTGTTTTTCTGTTGATCCAACTCAATTCTGCTTTTCTTTTTAAAATGGACTGCATTTATCGGTTCAATTCAGTGCAATAAGGAGAGTGTGATTTCAGATGGAAATGTAGTCGAAATTACAGTTTCATTCCAGTGTTTATCAGGTTGTCCATGACAAGGGTCATGTCATTCGGATTTGCAGAACTAACAAATTATATTTTGGGGAAATTCAAGATACATAAATGTAAGTAAGTTTATTACCGTTCTTATTACCAACTAAACAAGACATATGTTCATGCCCTGTCATTTGCATGTTCGCTGTTGGAGAGACCCCAGCTATGACCTGTCTCATACAGTGTATGTCTTCTATCGCTAGCCTAACATTGTATCAAAATAGTTTAAGAGGGAAAATTGCAAAACAGTTGTTGTGTGACAGTCTATTTTAATAGCCAGTGGAAATAACACTTTTCATCGTCTTGGCCTAGTGGCTCCGAGACTCTTAGTTTCCAACCGAAACCTTCAGTTGCATTGTTTCGCTAATTTAGCGTTTTGACTGACTAGTAAAAATGGTACGTCTCGGATAGATATGCGATAGTCCTTGACCTCAATATGCTTTTCTGTGCTACTTGTATAGACCCTAGGGAGTACTGGTCAAAGCCTGAACCATTCATTCTATTTGCGAAAATTAGTCCTCCTTAATAACCGTTTAAATAACCTGAATGGTATTTTTAATTACTGCTTTTATTACGTTTCTTGTTGACATTGCGAATATCCCATTCATTAGTTTGCTTGTTTGAAAATTTCATTTGTGAATCAGTAAACTCGTCCACATCGTTAGCCTTATCGTCTCTACATTCAAATGGACGAAACAACTTGATCATTTTTATTCACAAACAAATGTAATAAATCGAAACCTAAAATGTCTGCTACACGAACGTACATTGTTTGTTTAGAATCAAAGTAGTTCCTAGTATACCATACTATTTTTAGACACACGTGTCGTGCAAGATGAAGCTGTGCAATATGGAAAATACTGAACGATTCTGACAATGTAAATTTAACGGAGAAACAAATGAGCATGTAATATTACATCTTTAATCTAAGTTTTAACAGTGTGCACCTACAGCCTTAATTTTGCAGTCCTCGGTAGAAACATTCTAAGATTCTTGAAACTAGACTGTGTGTGTTAAAAGAACAATACTTTATTTTTTGGATATCCAGTAAATGCAGTCTTTAAACATTAAATAAGAGTACGTAACGTCGGTCCGCCAACAGGAACTGAGTCCAAGTGCCATATGCTAGTAGTTTTACGGTTATTGGCATTTGAAAATAACTTCAGATTTATTCTGACGTGCCTAGTCATGAATGTTAGGTAATTGTTTATACTTTTCTTATTTCTATTTAGATTGTAGAATATCTATATAACCGCTGTATATTTTACGGTTGTTTTCGATGTATTTTGACTTGAAATTCATTGCAGTGTGTATTTTCCTGGAATAATGATGGTGATTCCAATCAAGCGGGTCTTATCTAAACACAAACGATATGTATTTCTGAACTGATCCCCTGGCCGAGGGTGGCAAGCCACCATCATATAACTAATTTCACAGGGCCGCATCATAATCGTTACATAATAGGGTGACCGGATAAATGCTTGTCCAATCTAACAGGGTAAACAAAGTAAAAACATCGCCCAACTGAATAGGACAATTGGAAATAATTAATTATAGAACATAAATGATTCAAATTTGTTCCAAAATAAAGTAAGCTGGGAACATTAGTATAGGCGATATAAGCTTCACTTGGCGTTTGAGTTCGTCAGCCTGATGTTTATGTATAACTTTTGAAACAAAGAACTAATGACCAGTTTGTTAAAAACTGGCATATTAGATTTGAGGATTCGAACAGATAATTATTTTAACAATACATTTACATTTTTCAATTTCTGCCTTATTTTTAATATATTAATGTTCAGAATTTTTGTCAAAATTCCGCGCAACTGGGAGGGTCATTAGAATTTAAGCTGAATGATTGGTTAACGAAATAGATTTATTTTTTACTATCGAAGATGAATACAAATTTGTTTTAGAGAATATTTTGCTTTCCAAGGCAAGGAAAGCTCTCATTGGCCATACCTCTGTGTGTGTGTGTATGTATGTATGTATGTATGTATGTATGTATATATATATATATATATATATATATATATATATATATATATATATATATATATATATATATATATATATATATATATATATATATATATATATGCAAGTGTTGTCTTATTGAATGAAAATAATAACATATCTATCAAAATAAATTGATTGTTTGATTTTTATACGAGCAATTTATATCATGTTATATGCTGTCGTGTTTGAATCCGATTTGTATCATTAAGGTTGTTTCATCAGTGCCCATTAGACTATAAAATGAAACTATCATATACAAATTCTGCTCGTGGCAACTTATAATACATTTTTCGTCCAATCAAATTTTCACAATAAACTTACAAGTTTTGTTTCAATCACACTGATATGTACCACAGCGAAAGTTACCGGTTTTAATGCAAAAGAGAAGGCGGAACATTCAACGCGTTTCCAATGGGTGGATTGGTGAAATGATTATAAGTTCTAGACGTATTTGACAAGGAACCCATATAAATCCCATGTCTGCTCAACGAGTCTGGAGGTATCAATTTAGTCTTAATCGACAGTTGTTGGTTTTCTTTTACATTCATTTACACCAGGTACTAGCAGTGTACCCGCTTTCGATCAAATTTTATAGTGAAACTAGAGATGGCGGTGGAAACCGTAAAGTCTCATTAATTCAGCGGTGGAAACCGTCAAGTATCATTAATCCAACTACTGTTATCCGACCGTTAGGTTTGATCAGTTCTGTGATAGGGACAGGTTATTCCATGTAGTTCCAATCAACCGACATCTGATGTTTTCTTTACAAAGCCATTAGTTGTCACATCAACAAGACTTGAGTGTTTTGTGCTGTCGATGCGATATCCGAGACGCTGTACAAAGCAAAGAAACAAATTAAGAAACAAACATGATTATTACGATTCAGGAATAAAGTGTTCAAAAATAAAAATAAAAGAGTGCTCACCTGCTCTCCCTTGTTAGCCAATTCATGGTTCAGAATGAGTTCCACTGCCTCCACGTTCTCCTCCTCTATGGCGTGCAGCAGGGCATCACCAATCTCTATGTTGTGACTCAGTAACAACTCTATCATCTCAATATTCTCGTTCTCTATGGCAATCAGAAGGGCTGTCCGACCCAGGGGATCCACGCAGTTAATGTTCAGTCTAGCATGACCATTTTTCAAAAACTGTCGTGCAGACGGGATATCACCGCGCTCCACGGCCAGCAGGTATTGTTTTTCCTCGTTGGTTAAGTCGACTTCCTTTCGTATTACTCCCATCCCCAGACTATCTCCCTCCATCTCGCCGCCCAAGTCGTCCATCAGTTGGTTGGCGGTTTTCAGAGCGTCCCGGTACTGGTAGTAAACCTTGTCCATCTTTGGGCGTCACCGGCCCTGTAAATATATTGATTGATTGATTGGTTGATATTTAATCGGCACATCTGCACATAGTGCTGAGGAAACTAGAGCAAATTGCTTTTCTCAGAGGCACACATGAACTCCCGACACCACATGGTCAGGGCAGGATTCAAACCCGCATACTTGTTGCACGTCCGGCACGCTGACCACTAAGCCACCACTACTACTTAATATAAACCAAGTGGTAAATAAATCATAGTGATTCGTTTTGCTGTGATCGGTAATCATTCTTGGTTCGTATATACACAAATAAACCTCCATTTACGGACCCCTCAATGAAAAAGACACGTACCTTTAAAGGAAGATATTGATGAACTTTTACACAGATTATCTCTTGAAAAGATAAAGGGTTGTCGTACCTTGAGTAATTTTTATGTGCCGGTCGCACCGTAATGCTCTTTTGAACCAAAGGCAGTTTATTTCACAAGTCAAAGCGCAAAGAAAATATAGCTTTGTCGTCAAGAGAAGACACTGCTTTCATTGATCTAGTAGTATTTTCTATCGCTTCCCTGTTAGTATTTCACACGATAAATGTTCGAATTTCGTTTGGCTTACTACACGGATTTACTAGAGGCACGCGCCGACGTCATATGACGTCACAACGTCATGTGAAATGCTAAAGTTATTACTGCTTTCTCCTATGTGAACTTCTCTCGTGTAGTTTTGTGAGGTGGATAATCGGCATACGAGATACAAATTGGATTAAAATTGGTTTAAAATTTCCATGTTATGTATACGGTCAGTAAATTAAAGCACTCCAAGTCTATTCAGATCTTAAAAATGGTAACACAAGAGAGAGAGAGAGAGAGAGAGCGAGAGAGAGAGAGAGAGAGAGAGAGAGAGAGATACCTGTGCCTCGTTTGAAGATATGTACAATAAATTGTATTTCCTAATTATTGGCAGGAAGACAGTAAATAATGAATTTGCCAATCCTGCATCTAGTCCAAATTTAAACCGGCTCTTAATCAATGTATAGTAATCAAAGTGAGATGGGAGTATAATATGGCTGAATTTGCCCTGGCGAGAAAAGACCACCATTTACGATGGAGGTGATAATAACTCACCGTGCAGGTCTGACTGCGTGCCCTTTTGTCTTCATGAAGTTTGCAGATGTATTTGGGTATTTGAAAAAGATCTCAGTCTGCTTAAAGTTTGCTGGCTGTATACCCTTTGTTAAAGGAGCCATGTCAATTTTTCAGGAAATCCTAGTACGTACATTCATCCGCTATGTGTCTTCCGAGAGGCGTGTGGGCTTAAGAAGCATGTAAACAAGTAAAAACCTGTTATCTGCACATGTAACTTCAAATTTATACACTGGATTATAGCAATTAAAAACTGTTCTTTTCCTTGAGACTGCAAATTCTTACAACGAATACAGTGTTTGTTCTGTAGTGAAACATCTAAACTCCTAGCGAAAGATCTTGTATAGGGCAATAGTTGTAAAATTTCAGAAATTAATGTCAACTACTTTAGGTAATTAAAGTGCACACATGGGTGTAGTATGGTAATCGTCCGTGCAATTTTCCAACACACTATTAACACACGAAAGAAAACCAAGACTTCAAAGACGATTGACCAACATGGCATGTTCAGTTACACGTTATAAAGATCAAATGCATTTGCAACATACGTGCATGTATCTTGCACGCATATTGTGTAAGCATTACTGGTGTCTCGTGCGCCTCAAAGATGCACAGCGCATAGCAAACCACTTTTCCTCGAGTTGACAAGGCCCTCGTGTTTACTTCAATGAAACGAACAGCTCAAGTATACATATATATATATATATATATATATATATATATATATATATATATACACACACTCCATATAGAGTTAGTTTCGTTGTTTAGACCCGATACCGATTTAATATCGTTGTTTAGACCCAATACTGATTTCATTTCGTTGTTTAGACCCGATAACGATTTCATTTCGTTGTTTAGACCCGATACCGATTTAATTTCGTTGTTTAGACCCGATACCGATTTATTTTCGTTGTTTAGACTCGATACCAATTTACTTTTTTTGTTTAGATTCGATACCGGTTTAATTTCCTTGCGTTCAGACTCGTGCATTAAAATTTTTGGCTTTAAATGATAAATATTTATTGTTTAAAGGTAACACTGAAATTTGTGTCTTTGTTTTAAATGATTTTTTTCTACTTGACATAAAGAGGTAAGCTGAATGTTCAGTGGAAAAAAATTGCTCATGCATTCACCAATATATAGTCGAAAATGACATGGCCGAACTTCATGGGTGTTTATCGCAAAGATAGACTGGTTTTTGATCCAAACAAATTAATATCGACAACACAAACCTTTTTTGGTATATTCTGCACTTTTGCAAAAATGATATAAGAATTTTCCAAATGTACAATTAAAAGTGAGGCTTTAACTTTAGTTAAGAGTTCACACGATGAATAAAATAAGTCATTTATTCAAGTTTCGATTTTAAGTGGTGCTTCTTAAGACTAATGTTTACCATATACTGTAAAGGCAGTACCTGCACACTTATTATACTCATATGTCTCCCATAATGAAACATCTTTTCGAAAGATAAATTGCAGAAGTATTTTGCTTTGCTATACAGACAAAAAAAAATGTATTTTGGAAACAAATCCAGATGTTGTTGGAAACGTATATTGCTGTCACGGTGATAACTTGAAATTTCCACACCATATCGTGCATTCCGATTAGCTCAATGGAAAGAATTAATTAAGAAAAAACGACATGAATATAGGTCTTTCTCTCTCTCTCTTTATATATATATATATATATATATATATATATATACACACACACACACACACACACACACACACATGTTTTCGATGTTGAGATTTTAAATAGTCTCTGAGCATTAGGGAATTGTGCAATTATAATAAATGTTGGAAACTGATCTTGTTCCTTAAATTCGAGTCGTGATGTTTATATTAACGTCTGCTAAGTAACGTTCGGCTTGTTTACACCGATTTCGCTAGTGTGACCTAGTGCTGCACCACGCAACGTCTCGCTCAACTATGGGATGCGCACTCAAGACGTTGGAATGTTACGTGATACAGAGCGTTACAGTGGTGACGTGTGGGTGTTAAAAAGAGAATCTTAAGAAATGCATCAGTGTAGGATAGAAAAATTGCATCTGAAGGTCTGAAGTTTGCGTCAGACACAAGGCAAAGCCTTGGCGCAGACGCAGATCTCTGATCTTCACGGTGGAAATTTCATTCCCAACACTAATGCATAATGAAATATTATTTTTCTCAAATTCTCGAATGACAAATGAGAGACGAGGTCAAGATCGCGTACTGTAATTGCTGCTGTAGCTTTAGAGTCGCTGAAAAATTCTTCACCGTAAGATAGAACATACAAAGCTATGATAACGCCGAAAAGTTAATTTAAACTTTAAATGCTTAAATACATATCAGTGTTCAAATAACAAGAGTTGAGATCACTAACGCAACAGAGAATACACAGCGTCTGAATTGTGTATTTCAGATAGCTTACGCATTAATGTAAATGCGAACATGTCAAGAAGTATGCCCTTTTCCATAAGATTAATCAACGCTGTGATGTATATTTGATTTAATTTATATTTGATTTAATTCAATTGTTTGTTTCTTAGTCTTAATTCTTTTTATTCCATTACATGCTGTTGTAAAGTTGTCTAGAATAGAGTTGAGTTTTTTAAAATTATTTTTGACGCAAACAACTTTATAGAAACATTGTATCTAATGCTGACCTAGTTCCTGACCTTGATTCAGAAATCAGTGAGTTGAAGTAAACAATTGTTTATATTCTTTCTTAGACTAAGATTCATAAAGTGAAATCGAGTCCATACTGGGAGTATGTTAGGCATGTAAAAAGCTTAAATCTTGTTCTAGAAACATGATCATGTGAACTTCGTACGGGAATCTGTTTTGCATCTTACAGTGAAATCAACAGGCTTTTTTACAATGTCATCACAAGTTGGAAACTTTCTTGCAAATCCTACCCAGGAACAATTTTACCTTTCGGTAGAAGATGAATTGATTCAACTTGCCAGAAAATATGATCCTTCTGAGGCAAAAGGTTCCTGAACGAAGCATAAAACAAAAAATATTTTGGTCCAGTATTTGGCAGAAAAGAATGTTTTGGATAAAAGTGCTTTGGTTTCGATCAGTAAGTCTGTATCAGACTTTGACATAAAAGTACAGGAATTAAAATTAAAATACAAGATGGAATTGGAGTTGAGGAAGATGGAACTTCAGAAAGATAAAGAAGAAAAACAAATGCAAATGCAGTTGCAATTGGAAAAAGAGAAATAACAAATGTTATTACAAAAAGAACAAATGCAATTAGATAAGGAGGAAAGACAAATGCAGTTACAAAAAGAACATACGCAGTTACAAGGTGAGGAGAACAGATACATATACAATTACAGAAAGATAAAGATGAAAAACAAATGCAATTAGATAAGGAAGAAAGGGAGAGAGACAGACAGATGCAAATGCAAACGCAAAGATAGAAGGAAGAGAGGGAATATCAATTTAGAATAAAAGACATATAACTGGCAAGTGAAAAGCACATTCCCACTTTGGATACAAATTCAATTTTTGATGTTACTAAGAATATTAGGTTAGTGCCCCTTTTAGAGAAAAAGAAGTAGAAACATATTTTGCTCGTCGTGAAAAAAGTGCCGAAAATTTTAAATGGTCAATGGAACATTGGACTTTATTATTACAATGTGTAATTACTGGTAATGCTAGTGATATTTACCACCCACTGTCACTACAGCAAAGTGGTGACCATGATCTGTTTACGGAATGCATCTTAAAGGATTATGAGTTAGTCCCTGAGGGTTATCGGTAAAACTTCCAAAAATATAAGAATGAATCTGAACAAACTCATGTCGAATTTGCAAGAGAAAAAGAGCAGTTATTTGAAAGAAGGTGCTTAGCCAAGAAAGTTGATCAAGATTATGAAAGTCTCAGACGACTTGTATTACGTGAAGAGTTCAAGAACTGTGTCCATAGTGACATTAAAATTTATCTTGATGAGCATAGGGTCGAAACCTTGGAAATCATTGCTCGTAACGCTGACGAGTATTTTCTTTTAGTTCATTAAGTTACTTTTGTAGGCAAGTCTTCCATTCAACCGTCTTCTGGCAGAGAAGTATTTCAGCCTAACAAAAGCCCTTATAAATCTCAATCTGGCACAACTTTCAAAAATCAAGCTTCTGATAAGGTTAATCAAAAATCCTTGTCTCTTTCTACGTGTACCTATTGCAAGAAGAAAAGACACATTATTTCCGATTGCTACAAATTCAAAAATAAGCAGCAGAATCAAGACAGGCTATTCCAAATGCTTTTATTTCTAAGAGGTCAACGTCACAGTCATGTATTGAAAGAAATAGATTTGTTGGGTCTAATAAACCCCAGTCTGATTTTATTACAGAGAATTATGAATCATTCATGTCGAAGGGTTCTATATCACTCTTGAGTGATTCGGCCAACTCTATCCCTATTCAAATGTTAAGGGACACAGAAGCTTCTCAGAGTCTTTTATTATCAGGTACTTTGCCTTTTTCTGAGAAGTCTTCTTCTAATGAAATTGTTCTTATTCAGGGAGTAGAGTGCGGCTTTGTTAATGTTTCTCTCCAATGTGTACATTTGTCATCAGTCTTAGTCTCAGGACCCGTGACAGTTGGCACAGTGTTTGCTTTACCCGGTGAGGGCATTCATTTATTACTAGGCAACGACCTAGCTGGAGTTAAGGTTGTGGTTAATCCACTTGTAACTAACAAGCCGTGCTTGGATCAGAGAGTCGATCCAATTGAAAAAGAATTCCCTGATTTATGCCTAGCTTGTGCAGTTACCAGAGCTATGACAATGAAAGCTCTTGAGAATAATGTTGATCAGGAAAGTATTCCTTTAGGTGACATATGTATTGGTCAGGCTTTTGATGAGGTCACGCTTGCTCCTTGTTTGGATCAATCAAAAGATCTTAATCACAGTGATCCTCTTTTGATGACACATTTTCTTTATTCTAATCAGGGTAACAAACGACCATCACTTGTCGTTGAACAAGAAAAATATACTGAGATCTCCTGTTTGTTATTTCATTATAAATGGAATTCTTATGAGAAAATGGAGACCTCCCGATGTATCTATAGGTGACGAGTGGTCAGTGTACTATCAAATTGTAGTGCCAAAACCGTACAGACAAGAAATACTTAGTCTGGCCCATGAAACTCCTTTGGCTGGTCATTCAGGGATTAATAATACTTCTCACGAGATCTTGACTCACTTCTTCTGGCCAAAAATCAAAACTGATGATTGTAAATACTATAGATCTTGTCATAATTGTCAAATGGTAGGAAAACCCAATCAGAAGATATTTAAGGCTCATCTGCAACCTTTTCCTGCATTTGACGAACCATTTAGCAGAATTATGGTAGATCGTGTTGGTCTCTTACCTAAGACCAAGTGTGTGCATCAACAAGGTTTCCAGAGGCCTTTGATTAATATTAAATCTAAAACGATAGTAAAAGCTTTGATAAAGTTTTTTTTTTTGAAATAGTCATTTGGTCATCCCAAATGTGTCCAGCCTGATCAGGGGTCAAATTTCATGTCTGGAATTTTCCAGCAAGTTATGTACGAATTAGGCATCCAACAATTCAAATCTTCTGCCTATCACCCTGAGAGCCAATGGGCTTTAGAAAGATTTCATCCGACTTTGAAAAATATGATTCGATCATATTGTTTGGTACGGGTAAAGACTGGGATAAAGACATTCATTTACTTTTGTTTGCTGTTGGGGAATCAGTTCAAGAATCTGTAGGATTTAGTCCCTTTGAACTAGTGTTTGGACACAATGTGCGTGGACCATTGAAGCTGTTGAAATGGAAACTTCTTTCTAATGAAGATACTGAAATTAATCTTCTTGATTATGTGTCCAATTTTAAGTATAAGTTGTCAAATGCTTGTGTAGTTGCGAGATCATATCTGCTCTCTACTCAGTCAAAAATTAAATTAAGGTCTGATAAAAACTTAAAGGAAAGGAGTTTTCAGCCTGGTAATAGAGTTTTGGCTCTCTTGCCCGTGCCACAAAATCCTCTTCAGGCCAAGTATTATGGTCCCCACACAGTTGAAAAGAAAGTAAAGGATTTAAATTACATCATAAATACTCATGGGAAGCGAAAACAAAAACAACTTTGCCACACAAACATATTAAAGGAGTATATTGAGAGATATAGACGTGCTAAACATGCAATTAATTTAGTTGTTCCAGTCCCACTTAGTGAAGATTCAAGTGAAGGAATACCATCGGACTTTACTGAGTTTGGAGCGACAAATCTTTAGAATTCAGAAATTAATGATCTGTACCAGAAACTTTCACATTTGCAAAAGCAAGAAAGGAATGAACCTAAACAGTTATCATTTGAATATGAGTAGTTATTTCGGATGTTCCTACAAGAACAAGCATAAGTTTCCATGATGTTGAAATTGTAAATTCCAAACCTGTGAAACAGCACCCGTACAGGATGTACTCTCTCAAACAGGAATACTTGGGAAAAATAATCAGTATTTGCTGGAGAATGATTTCATAGAGCCGAGTAAAATTGACCGGAGTTCACCATCTATACTTGTTCCGAAACCAGATAAAACATTCCGTATGTGCACTTATTATAGGAAGGTGAACAGTGTGACTAAAACAGATTCATTTCCGTTACCAAGAATCGATGACTGCATTGATAAAATCGGAAATGCAAAGTATGTCACCAAATTTGACCCTCTCAAAGGATTTTGGCAAATTCCACTGAAGGAATGAGCAAAGGAAATTTCGGCATTCGTGACTCCAGATGGACTTTATGACTATAAAGTAATGCCGTTTGGGATGAAAGTGTCGCCAAGTACATTTCAACGTCTAATGAATATGATCACCTCTGGTCCTGACAATTGTAATGCTTACATCGATGATGCCATCATCTACAACGACACCCGGAAAGAACATTTAGCAACAATATGGAAATTCTTTGACAGACTCACTGATGCAAGTTTGAAAATTAATTTATCCAAAAGTGAGTTCTGCCGTGATAGTGTAACATTTTGTAAGACATATAGTGGGACATGGAAAAGTTAAACCTATAGATGCTAAGATCGAGGCTATCTCTGAATTCCCTGTGCCTGTTAGTAAAAAGCAACTGATGCGATTCTTAAGTATGGCTGGATACTATGGAAAATTTTGTCCAAGTTTTCCATAATTGCTGAACCCCTGACAAATTTATTGAGCAAGAAAAACAAGTTTCTTTGGACTGAAAAATGTCAGGAGGCTTTTGATAAGTTAACAGCCATACTTAAAAACGCGTTAGTTCTTACAGCTCCAAATTTCAGCCAATCATTTAAGCTGTCTGTTGATGCAAGTGATGTTGGGGTTGGAGTCGTATTGATTCAAGAAGACGAAATGCTGTCGATCATCCAGTGTGCTATTTTTTCTAAAAAATTAAATAAGTACCAAAGACATTACTCAACAATCGAGAAAGACTGTTTGGTTTTGATATTGAATATTGGCATTACAACATTTTGAAGTTTACATTAGTTCAGCTCGTTTAGTGATCACAACCCTGTTAATTTCAACGGCAAGATGAAAAACAAAAATCAAAGACTAATAAGGTGGAGTTTGTTGCTACAGAAATAAAATATTGACATCAGGCACATCAAAGGAAAAGATAATTTAATAGCAGACACACTTTCCCCTGAATAGAAATGTATTATTTTATGTATACTTGGTATAAATCATGAGAGTTTTTCTTATATTTTTTAAACCTCATATATAAATAATCTATGGAAAAATGAAGCTTTATTATATAATTATTTCTTTTTCATTATGAAGTGTTATGTTTATTTGTTTTAATTTAATTGTTTGTTTGTTAGTTTTAAAATTATTTTTATTCCATTATATGCTACTGTAAAGTTTTCTAGAATAAAATTCAGAGGTTTTTATTTTTTATTTTTAACGTAAACAACTTTATAGAAACATTGTATATAATGCTGACCTAGTTCCTGACCTTGATTCAGTAATCAGTGAGCTGGAGTAAACAATGAAAAAAATTATTTTACATTCTTTCTTAGACTAAGATTCATAAAGTGAAATCGAGGCGATACTGGGAGTACGTGATGTTAGGCATGTAAACAGTTTATACCATGTTCTAGAACATCATCATGTGACCCTCATACGGGAATCTGTTTTGCGTCTTAAATTAGTGTATAACTATTTTCTGTAGAGAATTTAGTCAGTTGAGCTATACATCATTTACACTTAAAGGTATTTTGTTGTGACCAGTTTAAGTTGAAATTCTATTCTATGGAATTAGTACTTCTTTTCCCTGGAAATATTTAAGTGCTCATACAGAATTCTTGGACAAAGACAATTTATTGAAATTTTATTCGGAATTCAAAACATGGAATATTATTTTCTGTGGTTCAACAAGGAACTGTTGACACATCAGCACAACATTGACTATTGCATACGTCATCGTCCTTTATCTTGGATTTTTATCAGGACTCCAATTCAGATTCATTTAGGACTTTTATTTCTACGACTTCTATTTTTAATTATTGGATTATTTTTGGATTTGAGTCGTAAAACCGTAAGTTCTTGTTCTCATTTTTACCTTGTTTTTCAGGGAAATAAATTATTTGTTAAATTTTACAAAGCTTGTTGTCTTCACCCTTTTCTTTTGCGTTTGGTAAGAGCCTAAACGTAACAACGCAAAAATGACATAATCATCCAATCAGCTTTAATCTAAATTTGATTCACCCTTCATATATAATAAAGAGTATGAATTAAAAATACAGCATCTGAAAGAACGTTTTCTTTGACTGGAAATCGGACTACGTGTAGTTCAGTTAAAAAGTACGTAACGTTCTGTTTGCGGGACACTTAACTTCATCCCCTGATAGTTATAGTACTTAAATCTGTTGCAATGTAATGTTCATCTTGATTATTGTGAAAGAATGTTCAAGTGACGATGAAAATCGGAGTGTTTTTGATAGTTTTTGGGATACTGTGCTCATACTAGACTGTCACTCAATGAGAGACACCAGTCACCTGATAAAAGAAATGTCCTCTGCCGGTGCTTTACACCGGAAAACACAATTATACACACGTAAGAATGTGATTATAATATATTTTTACATTCCTGTATGTGTTTGATCGTGTTTTCCAGTCTAGATAACTGTTGCATGGTATTTGAGCAAGCTTGCCAGTAGGTTGGTGGCTTTTACCAGTGTTTTCCCGGTTTCTTCTTTCGCCATCTATACTGGTCGCCATGTATGGTCTGCTGAAAAATGGGGTTAAACCCACATCAATACATTTATGCGAGGGTCTGAATAATGTTTGACTGGAAATTCACACCCTCAAGTAGAATTTTTCTATTCCTCACCATTGAACACAACGGGTTATATTCATTTTTTATATGCACCGGTGTAGGAAAGGTCGTTTACACCCGCGACTCGGGATTTTGCGTGAGACACACGAGGCTTGACCAAGTCTTTGACTCAAACTCCCGACATTGACCTTGAGATTTTACTATCTAATGCACAATGAAGGATAATGTTTCTCAATAAGCTTATGAGGAAAAGTTATAATAGTGGTCAGAATGATGTGTTGGCAATACCGATACAACTTTAAAGCAACAAAGTACCCATTGAATATTTCACATAGTAATATAGAGTGTAAGATAGAGTGTATGATAGAGTGTAAGATAGAGTGTAATATAGAGTGTAAGATAGAGTGTAATATATAGTGTAAGATAGAGTGTAATATAGAGTGCAAGATAGAGTGTAATATAGAGTGTAAGATAGAGTGTAATATAGAGTGTAAGACGGAGTGTAAGATAGAGTGTAAGATAGAGTGTAAGATATTAGGTTTACGATGAAGAATATAGTGTAAACTTTTAATTTCAGTGTAAACATTAAATGACACGTCATCCCATGTTGGTTTTCAAAAAAACAGCGGTCCAGGCCATCGAGAAATGGCAACGCCGCAGCTTCCGAAAGTGGGTACTGAACATAGAATACATATGTGAACAGGATCAATGATAAAGTCCAGCCCTGTCTGTAAAATTAAGCGAAACAGATAAAACAGACTCAACTTTGATCTAACTTTCTTTTCATAGACAACACTATCTTGCACATGTAATAATGTAAGAAAAAGATATTCTCCATCGTCAAGCAGCACTTGAAAATATGATCATAAACACACGTATGAATGTAAGGAAAATAAATGTTTGCCATCCCATTTCACAAAGGTATGAACCAAGTAGACGGGTAATTGTCAGGTAACCTTTAAAAAAGTGTCAAATGGTTGACCCTACCAAATACCTTACTGGAGTCAAAAACACGTGAATGTTGGGTACCTTGTCATAAACAATAGTTAACGTTTATATAAAACCATACGTTTCTTGCGTGTTGTTTCTGAATCCATGTTGATTAAAAGAAATTGAAACTTCATATCACTTTAGTATACATTTAAATACGTTCAAAATAATTAAACAAACATGGTCTAGAGCTTTCTTTTTCTTCGCCATGTAACCGATTTTTCTTTTAAATAAAAGAGTAACCGTCATATGAACTACGATAAATGTTTTCAAATGCATTAAAAGAACACGCAATTTAGTATCTGAACACTTTAGATATTCTACAGATATTATTTTACTTAACTTGCTTCCAGATTTTACTTTGGTCCAAATTGTCTTATTTCGCTTACGAGCTTCTTTGTCCTCTATTTTAATTCTTCATTTTAACATAGCCGAAGAGCATACGTTAAAGCTCCAATTCGACGCAACGGGTCACTGTCAGACAATGAAAAGTCTTACCGTCACACACCACACAAAGCACATACTGTATTATGAGCTAAAGTTCGACGCTAGGTGTCACTGTCCAACATAGGACGATGCTTACCATGCTACCACAGAAAGTGCATACTGTGAGCTCTAGTTCAACGCCATGGGTTACAGTCAGACACGTGACGAGGCTTACCAAGTGGTGTAGTGCTAACTAAAGAAGCGAGAGAACGCAATAAAGAAGTGAGGTAACTCATGTTACGTAGATGGGGTGGGGTGGGTGCAATGGCCAGCGCAAAAGTAAGGGAACGCCCAAAAATATAAGAGAACACCGTTCTCACGCGCTCCGACAGCACGACACCCCTGGGCCTACCGTCACACCACACAGAAGGCATAATTTGACTAGTTCTACGCAATGGATCAATGGCAGACACTGTTCGAGGTCTACCATCACGCCACAAAAACGGGCATAATTTAGGTACTAATAAGACACGATCAATCACTGTCAGGCACAAGACGAGTCTTAACGTCACAGACACATGGCGTGGCTTACCATCACACAACACAAGGTAAGCATTTTCATACATAGTTGTGCATTTATTTTAATTGACATTCCATCGATGTCCAGTTTTAAATTTCCTCACTACGTCTTTACAGAGCTGGGAAACATTGCCACTATCTTAGTATAAAACCTATTCTTATCTTCCATATAATCGAGATTGCTACAACTACACTCATCAAAGACCGCAATACAATGAAGGATCTTTACATTATTAAAAAACGGGCACATTTTTTTTTTAAGTGCATTTCAGTCTTTTGTCGACAAGGAGATCGGAGCAACTAATGTATTTCGAAGTTAATGGATCACGTGGTTATGAACCAAGACAGGGAAGCAGGCGATGGTCGGACCCTACTAAGTATGAATTATCCTCAAATAACTTACACACGAAAGAGCAGATTATGTAGAGAGACAACGATCGAACCAAAATACAGTATATGCAAGTCACATAGAAAAATAAATATTTTCCATGGTCTATTAAATTGTTTTTAAAATTCTAATCCATTGTCAACAAAATTGTTTTTAAAAGTCTTACACATGGTCTACTAAATTGTTTTCAAAAGTCCGATCATGGTCTACTATATTGTCTTTAAAAGTCCGATCCATGGTCCACTAAACTGTTTCTAAAAGTCCGAAACATGGTCTACTGTGCTGTTGTTAAAAGTCTGATTCATGGTCTACTATATTGGCTTTAAAAGTCTCAACCATGGTCTACTATACTATTGTTAAAAGTCCGATTCATGGTCTACTAAATTGTTTTTAAAAGTCCGAGCCATGTTCTACTAAATTAATGTTAAAAGTCTGTTCCATGGTCTACTATATCGGTTTTCAAAGTCCGATCTATGTGCTCCTAAATTGTTTTTAAATGTCCTATCATGGTCTACTTAATTGTTTTTAAAAGTCTCATCCATGGTTTACTAAATTGTTTCTAAAAATCATATCATGGTCTACTAATTTGTTGTCAAAAGTCCTATCCATGGTCTACTAGATTGTTTTTAAAAGTCCGATATGACAGGTTCGGCCATAAAGAATAATAGCATGCTAAGCTCGAATAGTATAACATATGTTACACAATCATTTGCTAAAACAATTAATTGTTTCCAAATAAACGATGGCTTCCCAAAAAATTGTTTATAAATTACAAGGTAAATAGACATTTATAAAATGCAAGATAGAAATGATCAGCCTCAGTAGCAATACATATTAATCTGGAATCATCGAGTTTTATACTTCTGTAATACTTGCAAGACATCTACGATTTAATACGTAAATAACATTGTAAAGCTTATATATGTTTATCTGTCCAGAAGACTAAATCGGCGATACATCTGATCCATAACAGCCTTCGTGCACTGAACAAGGACAATCGAACTCGCTGCTGAATAGCCACGACTCTAGTAGAATACAAATGAGATAAATCGCATAAAGTTATCCCATTTAGGACGTTTTTGTTCTGGAATTAAGCACGGATATAGTATGCTGCTTATGCTAAGTTCAAAACCTTCTTTGATATCTCCTCACTTATAAATAGAAAATGAATGTGGACGAAAACACAAGGAATACGTCGGCTATTCACTTTTTTCAAAATGAAATTAAGCTCTAATATTAATTGTAATATATTGGACCAAACTGTTCATGATGTCTACATTACGCATTTCTTACGTATGTAGTAGTATTTTACGGTGCCTCAGTATACAAGTTTATATATGGTATTACATATTTTTTATAAAGGTACACATACATATGGGAAAAAATATCAAATTATGAATACTAGACTAGATGTGTGCACGCGACACGATGCCTTTTTGTTATGATAATGCTACCACGTTTTCCTTCGAGACTGGTTTGCAGATCGTACATTTTGCAAACATATTAGTATTTCGTTGACATAGACATTTTCTGCGACGGTTTCAACAGAAATCCAGTCCCACTGACGCTGCTCTTCCCTAGAGAACATAGAACCTTAGCAAATTGTTTTTACAATTTCACATTTTCTTCTTAGACATTTTCATCGTCTGAAGACGTAATCAATTTTAATGCAGGTAATCTGTCATTTAACTCAACATCAGGAGCTTACGCAGCATTATTTCTTTGGGGAGGGGGAACATGTAATGGTCTACTATTAAGCTGAATGACTGTACAGCAAAACATGTTAGGCGAAATCCTCGGGAATTATCAATATCAAGGTGTTCTGACGTTACACCCCAGACAGGAGAACATGCATTGCTGACATCAAGCCGAATATATTTACTGTTTAGTTTGTGCATTCGGTTGTGTAGTGTACATCACTGGTAGTGGTTCGCTCTGTCGAATTACCTACGGCGGGGTTTTGAATGCTGGCATTAGTGATTGCTTTAAAAGCCTGGATTTATGTTGGTGTAGCGTTGAATACTCGTTGTTATGAATGTTTTTGAAATGAATATTCATTATTTAGATCATCTTCCTCGAGGCTGTCACTAAAAAAACATTCAGATCATTCTGTCAGTATGGTTCCCCTAAAATTAAGACTTTTACTTCCACAGAACAGCTCTACACTAATCTCATTTATTGCACTTGGATTACATCATTTTTTTTTATCACATCAATGATTAGTGCAGTCTGGTTCAAAAGAGAACACTGAGCAACTCGGTCCACATTTCGCATGAATATTCGCTTTTAATTGACTAGTGATTGGCAAATTAATTATCACGTAGCCCAGTACCTATAATGAGAGGAAGTAATTATTTCGCTAGGAATATTTTGTTTACAGGAAGTGTACACGCACACGTACCTTGGGTCCAACCAATAATAACGATTATACACTTGCATCTTTGCTTGCCTGCTTACCTTTTTAACCTATCTGTGTTTCTACCCACACATCTTCAAATACAAAAGTGCGCATTACCGGACGACTGACTTTTCAATTTATCTAGGTCACACCCACATAAAAACCATCTGTCCGTCTATCCGACGGTCGGTTAAGTCATTTATTTATCGATTAACCGTTTCAAAAACATAACACTGTGATAAATTTAGAGTATGCGCATTTGGTTATAGCGCCCCGTTTTAAGGAATTCTTCGATTTTTGTGACTGTCTGATTATTGGAATTCGGTGCAATGGAAATATTCCTTAGCCCGAAATAATTAGCCAATTACTAGTAGCAAACGTCACGGAGTGAAGTGTTAGTGAGTTTCCATTATGCCATGGTTCACTAGTAGTGAATTCAGGTAAAAACCGAATGAGTATCCCATAGTCCCTATTAAAATATAGTGTACATTGGTGGGATGACTGCAGTGACAGTATTTACGGTAGGAAACCGGTAACTTACACCAAGGAATAAATGAAAAGGCAGTTGGCAGATACTGTTTATGTCGCCATGGTGGCAAATGTGATGCAGTTCTACTGGAGAAATGTGCCTAGAAATCATGGATTGACTGGCTTAAGGTGGCGTAGTTAAAATAGTTCCCTGTATTAAGGAATAGTTGTATATTTTCTATGGTGTGAACTGCTGGCGGTACGGAAACCTAACGAAGAGAAACCACGCAGATGTGCGGTTGATAGATATCTGGCAGGTTGTGAGATCTGTGATCTTGCATTGATTACAGCAAAGTGTATGTAAAGAACGGACACGTCGGGCTTTCTAATTTACATCTGAAGTTGTATGAAAGTCTTTGGAAATTTGGTGTAAACTGATGACTTTTAGCGGGAATCACGCCATGGCTTGACGCCGCTTGGTCAAGTAAAGACCCATCGCTTGTAACAATACCTATCCTGAGGTTCTTCAGTTTCGGTGGGATTGGGTCTACAACAATATTGTTTTTATTCGGAAAGATTTCATAAAGACTACCGGTAATTAGATTTTGATTCTGCCAGTATTTTCTTTTGTGAAAACACCTTTTGACATTTCGTAACTTTTAATCCTTTCCTGCAAAGGATGAAATATTTGAATTAAAACGCAATACAAATTTTACTAAATGATGTACCTTCAACAGCAATCAAATTAAAATACCCATAGTTTCGTCCGCATTATGTAGTTATACTGTAGGGGTCCAGGAAAATGTGCTTAGGCATTCTTTAAAATGTTTCGTTTCATACATGTACAAAAATAAAAGTCAGTATGGTTTCATAATTATCCTGGTTCATGTTCATATAAGAAAAGTAACATCATGACTTGAGCAAAGCGGGGTCAGGACACGAAACTATTTTCTATGAGAGCTAAAATTAATCACATAGTCTGTTTTTGACGTAGACAGTAATTACCACTAAAGAAGCTAAAAATACCATTTGCTCTAATTGTAATTAAAAAAAGCTGGTTCAGCATAGGCAAGTAAGAATCTACTCGGCAGGCAAAGAGGGGAAATGTAATCGAATGTATGTTTTTCACAAAGATTTTTCCTCTTTATCACGCGCAGATTTATAAACAACGCTCTAGAATGTATGGCAGTACCGTAAGTCATTGATTATCATTAGATCTTGAGATCCGTATTCATAAAGACGCAGGACAGTCTTTGCTAAAGCAAAACTATGACAAAGCGGTTCTAGCTTCGATCCTTAGTTCTAATATATGCAGCTGTAAGTGTTCTTCGACCTGCGATCAGTGATTTTCTCCATGTTTGCTGTTTGTTATTTTGCTTTAGAGTTACATAAATTCGCTACTTGTATGTTTTCTTTTGGTAGTACGTTGTAAAGATTGCTTGCTAGTACATTGTACTGGTTGTTTGCCAGTACGTTGCATGTGTTCTTTGCTAATACGTTATATAGGTTGTTTGCTAGTATACTATATAGGTTGTTTGCTAATACACTATCTAGATTGTTTGCTAGTACCTTGCATGTCATTTGCAAGTATGTTGTATAGGTTGTTTGCTTGTACATTATGTAGGTTCTTTGCTAGTACATTCTATATGTTGTTTGCTAGTACACTATATAGATTGTTTGCTACTACATTGTATTGATTGTTTACTAATAAGTTGTATAGGTTGTTTGCCAGGAAGTTGTAAAGGTTACTTGCTAGTACGTTGTATAAGTAATTTGATAGTATGTTGTATAGGTAATTTGGGGGCCCCGAGTGGTCTAAAGCGCTCGCCGTTACGGATCACTGCCATCTCACCTCTGTCTGCGACGGTTCGAGTCTAGGATTCGGCTAATGTGGGTATGTGAGAAAGCTTGCCAGTAGCTTCTCGTGGGTCGGTGGTTCTTCCTGGCGTTTTCCCGGGTTCTTCCTCCACCATTAATACTGGCCGCCATGCATAGCCTATCGTGTGCTGAAAAATGGCGTTAAACCCCACAACAACAACAACAATAGGTAATTTGCTAGTACGTTGTATAGGTAATTTGCTAGTACGTTGCATAGGTTGTTTACTAGTACGTTGTATAGGTTGTTTATGAGTACGTTGTATGAGCTGTTAGGACCTGTTATTCTATCGAGATAAAATAAATAAGGTTTGATCAACAGTTTTGTTCAGCGAAATTGTGCTTTAAGAACTCTAGAAAAAATCTCACAATTGTAATATCCCCCCCCCTCCGCAATATGGATCGATTCATATAAATATTAACTGCACGTACACTTTTGTCACCGAATATAGGACATTGTACGAGCGTAACAGCACTCAGAACTCAACAACTTTAATCATGCGCTGACGCAATTGTGAATTGAATATCCAAATTACTTGTAAATGTATGAAGAAAAAAATATAATAATCTTTTTTCAAGTATAGTTAACAACGTTAAACTACTAAATGGCTTTAAAAGCTAGCTGTACATTTATTCTTTTAGCAGTGTTAGTGAATGAATATGAGTTCATTTAAAGAGAAACAAGTTGTTACTGCAGTTTCGCCATTTCCAAGCAGTCGAAATGCTCATTGGGGGTAATTAGTTGATGCCCCCTTCCCATATCTTTATAGATAAGCTGGATGTTTGTCGTTAAAACAAAGTGTTTCGTAAAACAAACAAAGAAGCAGACATACAGTTAGGTAAAGCAATAACGAATGCTTTAAATTATGTGCAATGTGCATTCCATCTGACTAAGTGGAAATACCAAGTTCGTCCCCAGGTCAATCTTTGGATTTATTATTAGTAGTATCGTTATCAATGCCGATATACTTAGACATTGCTTATTTTCTGAATAATTCATAAGCATTATTGCTTATGTTATCCGATTTCCTCTTATCTGAAACCCAGGGTCTGATGCCCATCTTTTTACTCTCTAGCACGTGCATCATATCCTGTACCGTGTTAATGCTAATATATGTTAATGCCGCAGAAACTCTTTTGGCCGTTTATTCCATTAGTTACCGTGAAATCTGACAGGGACAAACATTCCATTCTTGGCTTTTGTCCTGTACTAATAGCGCTAAGACAACACAACTGCAAAAGCCCTCCTTTCTTTCTGGTGTGCGTTTTTTTTTTTTTTTTTTTTTTTTTTTTTTTTTTTTTTTGTTTTAAATGAAGACGAATTTGACGCCACACAGTTCTTAATGGCACTTCCTGTGAGGCAGAAATATCAGATTCCGTTCCAAAGAGGAGTAATTCTAACTTTAACAGACATGCAATGGGATTTTATTCATTAGTCACAGAAGTATGTACCTATTTGTTTTCACTGCGATGAGAACGATTTTAATGAAATGCACTTAGACTGACAAAGGTACACGGAAAATTAACATATATATTCAGTTTCCGTAAATCAATAGCATTATTAAAGAGGAACGACAATGCAGTACACAATCTCTTACTTTATCTGTAAAATATATATTTAAAATAATATAAAAAAGAAAGAAAGAAAGAAAGACAACCAACAGGAAAACTGCATGAAATAAATGTATCGGTTCATCTATTACCTCAAGATTTCTAAAATAAAAAAATAAAAACTGATCTCACAAACTTTCTTCAAATATCAGCTGCATGTCTTGTCCGTGTTATATTTCATCAACATGAAAATTAGGTACAGTTTTTCCATTCTTTTCCTGGTATTCAAACTGACCTCAAGGACTCGGACCGAGGTCCAATATGATAAAACAAATATTGAAACGAAAATTAAAGGAAACATCCCAATCTGGTGTACATGGTAGGCACGATCTTTTAGGCAGAGAACCATATGTTCCGATATGTATATCTAAAAGACAGACGTAAAAATCAATAAACAACAGAAACAAATTTGCTGACCTAACTAAAATTGTTTTGGAATTCACTGTTTCATGCGCAGTGAAAACTGAAACAACATCCAGGTCAGTGGAATAAATAATATTACATTCATCTATGTACAAAGAGCATATATTGGTCTGGATGCTTGTGCGTACATTTGTTCAAACTATATGTATTTTATATCCTTCGTGTTCGTTCGTTCACAGAAATAGTGGTCTAATACGCTTGCCATTACAGATCACTGACATCTCACAGTTCTGTCAGCGTGGGTTCGAGTCTCTGCTCGGCCAACGACGGTATTGAGACAGTGTGCCAGCTTCTTCCTGCGGGTCGGTGTTTTTTTCCGGTTTCTTCCCGGATTCCTCCTCCGCCACCAAAACATACTGGACGACATGTATCATGTGGTGAGAAAAATGGCGCTACACCCACAAAAACTAAACCAAAACTGAAATAGAGCTCGACTGGTGAAAACTATTCATGTCTACATCATAGCTAACTGTACCTCGTGCTATGGCATCACTCATTTTATATTCTATTATTCTTACTAACTCCATCGTATTATTCTATCAAAACAAAGCATACTATTTCAAATTTAGTACATTAATAACTTTTGTCAAACAAACAAGCACAATCTTACCTTCTTAGTCTGTAGCGTTTCAGTTTCATAAGTATCAAGATTGTTTGCCCAAGTTCCTCACTTTTCATGTTTCAACCATACCCGTTAACTCCTTCATTAACGCCACAGTGTATGTAAACATTTTATAATTTCCATCAAACAAAGCAAGGATAATAGCGCTAAGTGCTTCTACTACTCTGATGAAATTTATATTCCACAGCGGACACCAGCATTTGTTATCTGCTTGATAGAGAAAGTTGGTGTCGTAAGTCGCTCACTCCAACTCCGCCACTTTAAGGCGAGGAACTAACACACTGATCAATAATATTCTTATATGACATTTGTGACATCAACAGTCGACTTGAAATACGATAATGCAATCTCGTGATTTCTGATGCACTTCTGAGTGACTACCCAATCAAAACGGCGAATAGTGCTGATACAAAAGTAATTTATTACTGACTTCCTGAAATTTGACCAAAGTGAGAGGGAAGTCACGTGCGGTTTATTGAAGTTAATTTAATATTACACACGTATGCTGCTTTCTTGTGATTTTCATCTTTGAGCAGATAGTCAGCTGGACAGCTGCCTCTTTTATCGATCGATTCACTTTTAATGTGCATTCTAAATCATTAGCCAGAGATAAATCAAAGCAAGAACGGCCAATTTAAACCAACCTTATGTCTTTTCAGCATCTCCATATAATTGTATTGATTTTATGGACTTGGAGGTTTGATTAAAAATGTCCAGAATTAGGAAATTGCTTAAATGAAAGAGAACGCTGATAAACGCTGTCGTGTAAAAAACCTTAATAAAAGTATGCATTTCCTACTATCACATCGAGGATGAAAATGCATGATGCACTAATTCGCCTTGTAACAGTGATAAACTCCATCTAACAAGCGAATTGGTTACAAATTTATAAATCCTCAAATACTAGTCTTTTCAATGGAAAGAAAGCATACAATATAAATATCAGATTTATCAAAAGGAATGTAAGAGTGGTTAATTGCCGAAATATTGTCTCAATACCTCGAGTGTTGCATTATATATATATATATATATATATATATATATATATATATATATATATATATATATATATATATATATATATATATATATATATATATATATATATCAATGCTCCGGGGAACCTGGTGTCTAATCGGCACCGTAATCTTTGTAAGTGTAACCGTGTATATGACTTGATTAAACTTTCACCTGCATCCTTTTAAGTATAACCATGTAATAAACTTTCACCTGTATGATTGTTATTATAACCATGTAATAAACTTTCACCTGTACGATTGTTATTATAGCCATGTAATAAATTTTCACCTGTATGATCGTTATTATAACCATTCAATAAACTTTCACCTGTATGATTGTTATTATAACCATGCAATAATTGTTGTTATAACCATGTGATAAACTTTCACCTGTATGATCGTTATTATAACCATGCAATAAACTTTCACCTGTATGATTGTTATTATAACCATGCAATAAACTTTCACCTGTATGATTGTTATTATAACCATGCAGATGACTTAATACACTTTCGCTTGTCTCCTTGTAATTTTAACCATATATACGACTTTAATAAACATTCACGAATGATGCCAAATGATTCTTTGTTCTTTGTTTCATTAGCCGACACGTGAACTCCTCGCGGAGCTGCGTATAAACGTATGACCTATAATAATATTATACCAAAGTTTCCATTGAACAAACCAACTGTGGTTGATGATATGACATAACTTTCAAAACTGTAACATAGTTTTAAAAGGTTCCCCTCTACAGTAGCGTGCTTTGCGTAGGGATTGGTTTTTAAAGAAAAATAATTTTCAAGGTTTTCCAAACTAGTTAAACTGGCTATTTAATTAAGACCTTGTATATCTTACGTATTATAAAAGAACAATAATTCCCTTTACCTTTGTGTATTATTGATGGGTGTAATTTGGATTACATAATATACAGCTTGACATTACTTCAGATGTGCACCTATCAAAAACTGCTAGCTCCACTTGGTCATTTTTAATTCCTGGACTTCAAAGGTAAATTGCAAAGAAATGGGGGTGGGATTTGTCTCTTACTTTTTTATATACTTTTAGTACATTTATTGCCCTTTCAGAAAATTGTATTGATACTAGAGCAAAATCGGATTTTCTTATGTTAAAATTGCCTAAATGTATTTATTGTAGTTCATGCTCATTTTTCGAGTACATGGGAGCAGCCAATTTGATCAGGTGTGTGCTTAGATAATACACGATTTCCATAATTACCGCATGTATACAAACTGCAGCCACGGTACATGAAAGTAAAATAAAGGTGCGCCAACATTTTTTGCCATGAGCATTTTGCTAATGCAAACATGTCACCTTATACCTGACTCTCTAAGTACGTAATAACTGTAGAGCAGAACCCAAAAGATAACGTAAGCAGGCCACACAGCCAAGACAAATACTCCTAGCATATTAGCTTATAAACCTTAGACGTAAGTTTTAGCTAAAAACAGGAATAAATGTAGAAGACGTGAAGACTTTTAAAATCTTTAGCACAAAATATTACTTTTGTTCGCAGTGATAAACCAATCGTTGTGCTTATGGCGGCTATACAAGCAACACAGCAACTTCTGGAACATTATCATACAAAGTTAGACAAAATATTATTATCCTAAAATTAAAGTTGAATGTAGCAACTGATATAGAAGATATGTGACTTCGAAACCTTTAACATTGTTCGCCATGACACTTAAGTTAGTCCAGCGGCCATGAGCCAGATTTTGACGAATTTGTAACAAACAGAGGTACGACAAGTAACAATGCTTTTCTAAAAGCTTATTATCTGTAGTTTCCAATATGTAGGATGGACGTCTTTTTATTGTAGCTTATTGTTAGAAATTTGCTTCCAAACAGAAGTACTATCAAACAATATGAGAGGTTTATGCTGGATATTTGGTGGTGACAACTCGTATATGAATGGGTACCATGTCTATTATATAGTTATGCATGTGATCATAACTATGTTTGACGATTTGCAAGTTTAGAACCATAATCCGAACATCTATTGTGTAAACAAAATTGCATGTACGTAAAACAATGCATGAACACAGGTATCGATTCATATACACAATTTAACAAAGTATATAATTTATTGCATATTGTTATGGCCTTATTTCAATCAAAATGCTTTTATTAATGACTGTCTGTTAATTACACTAATGTGCACCGACTACAAATGTCTTTTAGGAGACCATACAATCTGTAAGCCCATTTTAGTTTGTGAGGTAATATTTTAGTTAAATTTGTCTTCATTATCCTAGTCATCACGTATGTCCTGCGTTGACTCGTCTTCATTAGCATTAGTCATCAAGTATGTCATGCGTTGACTCGTCTTCCTAAGCATTTGTCATCAATTATGCCATGCGCTGAATTGTCTTCATTAGCATTAGTCATCAAGTATGTCCTGTGTTGATTCGTCTTCCTTAGACGAAGTATGTCTTCATCAAGTATGTCCTGTGCTGACTCGTCTTCATTAGCATTAGTCAACAAGTATGTCCTGCGTTGAATCGCCTTCACTAGCATTAGTCATCAAGTATGTCCTGCATTGAATCGTCTTCACTAGCATTAGTCCTACTGCATATTGGTGCTGTATTGAAAGCTGTATTTCCCTGTGCATTTTAGTCATTTAGACAGGCAATGTTGGCTAAGGCCGTTGACTTGTACAAATGATTGTACAGGCTATAAATGACAAGATGACCATAGGTACAGAACAACCAGTAATCCATTGAACATAAATGTTTCCACCATATCCTCCTGTCCATCCGTGGTTCGTGGCAAAGGGCACATCTGGAGCTGCAACCAGACTAAGTTTGGTTCTGACCTCTGCCACATGGAATCAATATAACACGACTTATGGTAGTGCGCTTCAGTAGCTACTATATCACATGAAGTTCGGATCAAAATCCGTTTATCGATATTCATCTCTTCCTCTTTCCGCTCATTTGTCACCATTCTTACTACTGTATCTCAAACAGTGTTATCAGCATGCAAGCCCGCACATTTAATTATTTTCTCAAAGGTATGGCACCGCTCCTTGGATGCGGGAGGTAGCGAGTTCGAACTCGGGCTGAGTCATACCAATGACTTAAAAATCGGTACAAACAGGTGCTCAGCATTAAGAGGTTAGTGTTAGGATTGGTCGGACTGGTGTCTGGATAATGTGGCTGGGTGGGACATCATGCTACATGTCTGCGGCATGATGACTTAGTGCTAAACATCACTATAAACTACCACACTGCAGACAACGTAGTGATATGACTGAATAATTGTTAAAGCTACGTTAAAAATCCAAATTGCGCGTACACACACACACACACACACACACACTCAAAGGTGTGACACACACACTCAAAGGTGTGACTTCCTTTCACATATTGTTTTTGCATTTTGTGGCAAATATACATTGGTTACTAATTAGGTTACTAATGTTAAAGACCAAGTTGAAAAATACTGCATAGGCACTTTTATGCGGCCTGTAGTTTCTCAAAGGACTTTTTACGCTTAAAGTCGTTACATAATTTCCGCTCACACAATATTGTATCAGTAATCTCCTCAGTCACTGAGCCATACTGGTGTATTGGATCCAAGCCCCGCATGTCTACAACATGCAAGAATATACGCCGTGATGCAATGTTCCTATCCTTGACGAGGTTGCTTGTTGTTTCCAGTGTTAAAATGTGGCCTTTTGACTAGTTCTGGCAGCTTGAGTTCATAGTCACTATCCTATGATTTCATGGCTGACTAAATTCAGTCAATTACAGTCCTGAAATGTTGAACAATATCTTGCTGTCGAAATAAAAAATGGGCCTTTCGGGGTTACCAACAAAGCAATGTAACTCAATCTGACGCAGAGACCAAAATTTGCGACTGAAATGCAAATGATGTTTCAGTCGTCTAAGGCTGAAAATGTGGGTTTGTAGTGCGTAAGATTGCGCAGAATTAAAGCGGACGACACCTATTCGATTCCTATTGCTAACTTTTGGGGTTATAACAGGCTATGGATGACTGCAGACAAATTCCACAGAAACTTAAAGTTTATTGCTAGCCAGTGGGAATTAGAGGTCACATTTCGTGTTAAAAATCCTAGTGTTTTTGTTGTAGGATAGAATTACTGATTCCCCCATGCTATAGAACTGTTACGAGTTAGAGGAGCGTGCGAAGAAATCAGATCATCTTTTCTTAAGTGAGCACTTTTGAAGAAGAGCCATTTTGATAAATCAAGCTAGTACATGACCTTGGCAAATGTATAGAATAATAAGCGTTGTATGTCAATCAACAGTCAATAAAAGGGCGTAAATTCGACAGCTGATATCAGTTAAAACAAAATCTTTACTAGGTAACATCAATAACAAAGCATGTTAATTTAATTTAATGGAGTTAGGATTAGTTGGCTTAAGGAAATTCAGTTTGATAGCAGATGACACACACCACATGCAAAACTAATTTTTTTTTACTCCCTACATTTTTTTGGGCGTGTGAAGAAACAATCAATTTTCAAAATCGTACTGCTACTGGCTTTTATGGCTGAACGAATTAGTTATAATATAAACATCAGTCGTAGAATTTTAGAATAGGAAGGCACCACAGATCTTTGTATATCAGTTTCAACTGTAAAAACTATTTATCTTTCAAAGGAAACGACGAAAAACTGGATGTAGAGATGAAATGATTTTCATTGTCATAACTGATTTATAAACACGTACACGTTTCTATATTTTGACCATGAATGGTTCATGGACAATGAACCTTGCCCAAATAGAACAAAAAGGTATTCTGGAAAATCATGTGATAATCAGACTAGTATGTGACTCAAATGTCTGCGATCGGCCGTGCTACAGAAAAGATGCTAGAAGAGCATGTCATCAGAGGAAACGCAGAAACATTCTTTGCTTGAACAAGGTACACGATAGACTTACATTTTTGGACCATGTGACATTTTTTTGTACCGACTGACGAGGGCGAAGTAATGGGTGATGTGATGTGATTGGATTTTTAACGAAGCTTTACCAATTTTTCAGTCATATCGCTACGATGTCTGCAGTGTAGCAGTTTAAAGTGAAGTCTAGCACTGGGGCATCATGCCGCAGACATGTAGCATGATGTCCCACCCAGTCACATTATCCTGACACCAGGCCGACCAGTCCTAACACGAAACTTTTAATGCTGAACGCCCAGCGAGGCAGCTGTTAGCACCATTTTTTTTGTAAGTCTTTTTGTATGACTCTGCCGGGGATTGGACCCATGACCTCCAGCATCCGACGCTCTAACCAATAGCCCACTGGAGCGGTCATCGAAGTAATGGGAAAGTAGGGAAAGTGAGCATATAGTAGTAAAAATGATTTAGAATGTTTACAATGTTCACTTTAATGAGCCATTCAACTAAACATTTGAGTAAAAGATTATCAAAACACTAATGCAAATTTATGAAAATATTTAAACTTTGTGTTATAGTAAAAGTCATACAGTTCATATATTCGTTTCGTACCCTACTATTTCAGTAACGGGTGTAATTTTAAAATTTCATTGCATATACCTCGAAAACGGCAATTATTCATTTTATTTCTATCCTCATACATCCATATTCCATTGGACTGTCTTTATTTACAGGCCCATACAATCACATATGACCGAACTGTGTGGTCCATTTTAAACCGGATTGAATGTCGCATATTATGTCTCAATTATTGCTGAGCATATTAACAAAAATCGTACTACCCCAACGGTTGTGACGATTCGACCCGACGTGTTTGTTTTTGGACCCAATTTGCTGTCTACCATGGTAATAGTCCATAGCAATCAGTAATTTTATCTCAAAGTTTTTTAATGGCTGTTAAATTGCAAAGCATGCAATAACTAGGATTGAATAGGCCTTGTTTAAACTATAATAGTCTTAAATAGTTGGAACAACAATTAAGATTTAAGTTAAGATGAGTAAATGCAGTCTGCATGATAATATCTACACGTCCACTATAGTATGATTCAGAACAACTGATGTATGACAATTTCTAATGCAAAGGAAGTAATTTCGAAAATATTTACTGTTGCAGTTCTGTCACAGATATCGCTGCACAGATGCTTTCTTTCTAGTTTTAAAAGATCAAATTCAAAATTTGTTTTATTCTTACAAGCAATCAGGCTACACACATCGGTCATTGTTTCGTAATTGGACTACAAATACTTCACATTTCATCCACATATTCAAGCTTTTGCGGGCACAAATAATGATTTGATTGATACAGAAGTTGATCAACGATACAAACTACTATCTTAAAGCTGTTTAACATTGCACAATAAACAAAAAAAGACTCAAAGTATGATGGTGTATTTGAAAACTAAAGCGTCCAATGTGGCCTAAAATAGGGAACAAGGCTTGGATATGTGGAAGCAAGAGAAGTCAACTTCGCTTTTGCGCATTTGGGCGAAATGACAGGCAACGTGGCTACTGTTTTGCTCGAATCTCACTACAGCGTTGCCTCCTCTAAAGATAATAGCAGAGAAATGTTTCCGAATACGTGAATGAAATGGATGGAGCAAAAGAGAAATTGTACTCCCTTTGCAAGTATCACTGGTTGCTCCTTTGTTTATTTTCTCTGGTTTACTATGTCTTTTCACCCCAAATAAACTACAGGCGCACCTGATGGAACTGCTCTGACATGATCCAGTCATACTTGGTATCTCGTTGCGACAATCACAACCCAATTTTGTTGTATTTTACAACCCGTGTCAAAGCTTTTCTCTCCCATAATGTTCTCTGTAAACAAAAATAGCAGCAGCCCATACCAGCATAAAGCTATCGGTCTACAGCACAGTACCTAATCATTCTGGCAATATTAATTAGTAATGACATTACTTTAAACCTGAGTCTATTAGGAGCGGGGTACAAATTTCCGAGCACAACATACTACAAGTCCGTTCAAGCAAATCAGCACTTAATTCAGTATGATTGTTGTTACATGTGTACACGGTACATGCCCAAGTGTTTCTCGAGAAGAATATCGAAAACTCGCCAGCTTTGACAATAATTGGTTTGCCAAAATTGCAAGGAGCGCCTACTGAGATTCTCGAATTCTTTTTCTAAACTTCTTTAGCAAATGAAGAACCTTCTCGTCTTCCCTAAGCAGAATCAAACGACGGACCCGATGTCAATCCTTTCTAACCAATCACTGAAATTAGGCAAAACATGTAATAACTCATCCCAATACAAACAGTATTTGTTATAAATCTGGCGAAAATTCAGAGTTTATGATCAATAAAATGGTAGATTTCTTGACTCTAACTGAAACCAAGATAATAAATTCATCTATCCCCGATTCCATTTTATTTCTTCAACTCCTTGCTATCGTATCGTTCCGGAAAGACCGTACCACACAGGGAGGTGGTGTCCTTGTTTTCTTTCGGTCAGACTTACTAGCCAGAAGAGGGATGGCCCTCAAACCAGAAAACATTGAATATATGTGTATAAAAATAACAATCCAAAATCATAAATAGGTTTTAGCCAGCAGTTACAAATCCCCAGCCATGCAAGATACTATATTCACTAAGGACAGTAATTTGTTATTAGATTAAACAATTATCCATTATGATAATTTCATGCTGCCTGGAGACTTAAATTTTCACCTTCTATACCATAACAAATGTCAGCCCCCTATCGAAATTTAAAATCTTGTTAACATGCCAATCATTATTTCTGGATGAACGTGTTTTAAAAGCCAGAACAAACCCACGCATGTAGATGTTATCTTAGTAAACTAAAATGAGTGCCTAACTTTGGAAAGTTTAACAGTAGTATTAGTAACTTTCATACTATGATTTTCAGGATGATCAAAGAAAAAATACCACCAACAACCCGCAGTAAATTTACATACATCAGCTTTACGGATTTTAACTAAGAAAACTTTTTCAATACCGAACTACGGTCTACAACTCCTTTGTATGTTGTGTGTGCGTGTGTGTGTGTAAGAGAGAGATAGATTTTGATTTTTAACGTAGCTTTAATTTTTTTAGTCATGTCGCTACGACGTCTGCTGTGAGGCAGTTTAGAGTGATGTCCAGCACTGAGGCACCATGCTTCAGACATGTAGCATCATGTTCCATCCAGTCACAGTATCCTGACACCAGGCCGAAAAGTCTTGGCACTATTCTCTTAATTCTGAGCGAAATGCGAGGAGCTGTAAGTACCGTTTTTTGTGTAAGTCTTTGGTATCACTCGGCCGGGGTTCGAATCCGCAATTTTCCCATCCGAGGCTGAAGCTCTCACCATATGGCCACCAGAGCGGTGTCTACACCTTTTGATGTAGCTAATATATATGACGATGTATACTGGTCCTTTGAGCAGTTGCAAACTAATATGATGGAGAATATTGTTCTACTTAAGCAAAAATACAAAGAAAACAATCAGCTCCATTTATCAATGGCATTCTGCGAAAATCAATACACAGGAAAGCCCACTTACTTCACAAATACCAGAGATCTAGAACATAAACAACTGGAGCAGCTGCAAAGAACAAATCTGGTGACCAAACTTAGACGTGAAGCCATACAATTTTTTTTCGAAAGTTGCTTAGGAGGAACAAAAAGTAAAGATTTCTGGCTAACCATTAAGTCTTCCCGGTAAACAAACGTGTTTTATCACAAGACTCAAAGTTATCCAGCATGAAAAATGATAAAATTATCTCTGATCAGGCCTGTCTGGCAGAAGACTAATGATATCTTCGTTTAATATTACTAACGACGTAGGCAGTAACCCCTACGATGAACATCCAGTCATATAGGCTATCAAAATGACCTTTAATATGTTTACAAGATTTGATTTCTTTCATGTCAATGAAGGTCTACATATAAAGCCATATCAAATATCAGCATTAGAAAGCCAACTTGGATAGATCTCAATTCACCAAAACTATCAAAACTTGGAACTCAAACACTGGCTGGTCCTATAACCAAACTCATAAACTGCGGCCTTGACCAAAACAATTTCCCTACAAGACTCAAGAAAGCAGTACTTTCCGGTAACCTTGAATTTTCAGCAGTTTCACTAATATGAACAAACTTGAAAAACTTCACGAAAGAGCTTTAAGATTTGTCTTCAGTGATTTAACGAAACGTTATTTTAAACTCTTGGCAAGTGTTTAAACTCTTTAAAACACTAGGAAAGATAAAGGCACTTGAAGAATTCAAATTTGTAACCAAGAACTGTCCAACATCCTTAAACGATCTGATAATGTTGAAACAATATTATTACTCTTTTAGGCATGTAAGCACCGTGGAAATCCCAAATGTAAGAGCTTCCTGTTATAGGCTACACTCATTTAGGCATGCAGCGGAAAAACTGTGGAATTCTCTCCCAAGTAATATACAAACACTCTCAGATTTTTAAAATATTTTTACATCCATCTTAAACACACAGTCTGATAGCCTGTTGCATAACTGCTCCATATGTAAACACAAGTGATACATTTAATGGTTGTACGCTTCCAGTATATTAACGTTTATCACATATGTGTGTTTGTATGTGTTTTGCAGTGTCTTGTCCTTGTATATTTAAAATCGGTATTCATGTAAATGGTATCTTAATAACATATTGGCCAGTCAGTACATTAATCACTGTATTTAATATAGTATGTAATGCAGAGTAAATTCTTATTCATGTAAATTGACGTTTCTGCGTTGACTTTCTGGCAAAAATTAAAAATTTGGAGGAGGAAAGTTTAAGTGTGCATTGGCCAGTCATTACGGATGTGTGTGTGTGTGTGTGTGTGTGTCTGTGAGAGAGAGAGAGAGAGAGAGAGAGAGAGAGAGAGAACAACTTTATGATCGGAAGTAATTTGAGTTAAAGCAGAATATTTATTTAGATTAACTGTTAATACATTACAATATTTTAATTACCTCTTGTTGATTCCTCGTTTCGCTTACTTTCTATTTACACATTAATTTCCATACAGTCGCCGGTACGTGAATGGCTGAGTATTCATTCAGTGTTTGGAGTGCTCTACTTTCTTTAATAAAACTATTTTTCATGCTTAAATCATGTGTGTCATATTTATTTAATCAATATGAATCAAAATAGAAGCTGAAAAAGAAAACAAGCAGCTTATCAATTTGCAAAGGGGCTTGCGAATAACTTCAAAAGTCACCGAGCTTCATTTTGTAGCGGGCACACTAGGCAGTGATGTGAAGAGTTCATTCAATCGGTCAATACACATTTGCCTGTAATCAATCTTATCTCCGTTCGAAGAGCAAATATGTGTATTTTGATGTGATATAAATACAATATATAAATAGCTTAGCTTTGATATACCATTTGTTATATAAACTGTTCATGGAAAGTAAATTCGGCAAGCAAAATTTCCTTTGAATGAAAAATTTATACATCTCGTGGTATATCAATGATATAGTGTACACGCGTCATGTATTTCTACGCAACGATACGTCATTTCTGTCAATATTGGATCACGTGTTATTTCTGGGTTGAAAATCCAGTTTGTATCCAGAAAGAACGATCGTCCTTTAATTAAGGAAACTGATATTCATAAAGTGTAGAGAGAGAGAGAGAGAGAGAGAGAGAGAGAGAGAGAGAGAGAGAGAGAGAATCTTGTCACGTTTAACGATTTTCTTGCATATTAAAATATAAGCTATAAATGGGAGAGGGATTTGCAGTTTTAGCAAAGAAGTATAATTTTATAAATAATTTTAAAAATATTTATTAAATACGTCATGATTGCTGAAGTAAATTGTTACATTATTGTTTATAGTCTGTAAAATAGTTCCAGAGATACATAGTTTCTTTTTATGCATTGAAATTCCGAGTCTAAATGAAAGTTATCTACTGTTTACTGTCCACTGTGTATTATTACCAGTCGATTCATATATACGAACACCGCTTTAGGCTACACGGTAGACAACATGTATGACAACCGTATTAGTTAGACAGCATGTATGACCTCCTTACTAGGCTACACGGTAGACAGCATGTATGACAACCGTATTAGGTTACATGGTAGACAGCATGTAAGACCACCTTATGAGGCTACATGGTAGACATCATGCATTGGCACTTTATTAGGTTTCACGGTAGACATCATATATGACCACCTTATTAGGCTACACGTTAGACAGCATGTATGACATCCTTATTAGTTAGACAGCATGTATGACCACCTATTAGGCTACACGGTACACAGCATGTATGACCGCCGTTTTAGGCAACACGGTAGACAGCATCAACGACCACCATATTATGTTTCACGGTAGACAACATGTACGATCACCGCATTAGGTTTAACGGTAGACACCATGTATGACCACCTTATTAGGCTACACGGTAGACAGCATGTAAGACCACCTTATTAGGCTACACGGTAGACTGCATGTATGAACAACTTTTAGCTTTCATGGTAGATAGCTTGTATTGTCGCTTTATTAGGCTACACAGTAGAAGCATGTATGATCACCTTATTAGGCTACACTGTACACATCATGTATGACCACCTTATTAAGCAGCACGGTAGACAGCATTACGACTTCCGTATTAGATTTTACGGCAGACAGCATTAAGACCACCGTATTAGGTTTTAACGTAGATAGCATTACGACCACCGTATTAGGTTTTACGGTATACAACATGTATGACAACCGTATTAGTTAGACAGCATGTATGACCTCCTTACTAGGCTACACGGTAGACAGCATGTATGACAACCGTATTAGGCTACATGGTAGACAGCATGTAAGACCACCTTATGAGGCTACATGGTAGACATCATGCATGGGCACTTTATTAGGTTTCACGGTAGACATCATATATGACCACCTTATTAGGCTACACGTTAGACAGCATGTATGACATCCTTATTAGTTAGACAGCATGTTTGACCACCTTATTAGGCTACACGGTTGACAGCATGTATGATCACCTTATTAGGCTACACGGTACACAGCATGTATGACCACCGTATTAAGCAGCACGGTAGACAGCATTACGACCACCATATTAGGTTTTACGGTAGACACAATGTCTGACCACCGTTTTAAACTACACGGTAGACAATACCTATGACCACCGTATTAGGCTGTAGAGTAGACGGCACGAATGACCACATTATTATGCTACAATATAGACTGTACTGTTCAATACCAAAACAAGGCCATTTTTTTTTTCTTCTTCGGAATTATGTTCTTGATTTTGCTGAACATAAAACTTTAAATAGTTTTACCAATGATTTCGGGGGGCCCCGAGTGGCAGAGTAGTCTAAAGCTCTCTCCGTTACGGATCACTGCCATCTCACCTCTGTCTGCGTGGGTTCGAGTCTCGGATTCAGCCTATGTGGGTATGTGAGAAAGCTTGCCAGTAGCTTCTCGTGGGTCGGTGGTTCTTTCCGGGGTTTTCCCGGGTTCTTCCTCCACCAGTAATACTGGCCGCCATGTATGGCCTATCGTGTGCTGAAAAATGGCGTTAAGCCCTACAACAACAACAACAACCAATGATTTCATTCTTATCATTGAATAATTTATGACTCACAAAAATATACAAGAGTCTGAATTTTCAACTCGCATTTTCCACAGTTGTTCGTGTATGCGAGCGTTATATTTGAGCCCTGACTTGCAAGATGATTAGTCCTGTGTAAAATGACTTGATTCCCATCTTCATTACATTATTATGCAAGAAGTGCTTGTCCGCCCAAATCGGATCGCTTAAGCACCGACCATCTACATACTCCATAACGTCAACGCCTATGTGTACCCAAATGGACTATTTAATTTTCTGGGAACATGTTAGTAGACGATAAATTGAGAAAGCTAGACCACTCATTTTTGTTAAAATTAAAAATTAAAAAATAAATGTAACCACTACTAGACCAGCAATAGGTTTGCGCATTTTTAGCATGATTACAAATGTTAAAAACGTCGCTCTGAAAAACAAGTAATAAAATGTCGTCTGATTAGATATTTTACATGTAAATAAATATTTTATATATTCCCTTTAGGTCTGGCTCCCTGACAAACTCTCAGGTGATATATCGGACGAGATCAATTAAATCGTGTTGCTTAACAAGTGGAAGATGAATTGCTTCATACTAGAGCAAAACTAAATACTTGACTTTGAAGTTTGCACCAGTAAACATTATTTTATTCATTAAGGTTTGCACCAAGATTCTGATGGAGTACGTTTTAAAGTTGCTTTTAAAGTATACTTTTAGATTGCGTGTAAATACTTTCTTTTCAAATTGTACTGCATAGTAGCAAATGTTTCAGTGCTTTAGTTGTTTAGAAACTTCCAAAAAATGCTACACTTCTGTTTTTTTATTTTAGAGAATTGTGTACTGATGTCTTAATATCATACTACCGTTAGGCAATTTTACACCATAAGTATAGGAGTCCCCTTGATCTTGGCGTATAGCGTTGGATTTAGAAACGAAAAGACGACCGTTCAGTCATTGTCACATGTAAAATGTTTCTAATATATTCAAAAATAATTTCGTTCTTTTCAGTGCTCACTATATAATAAAGTTAGATCGGATGCACTCCGAGAATAAATATAAATTCCGTAATTAAGATTCGGTTTCAAACGTGGGCATACAATACGAAACAAAAGTACTGTGTTGACGCTTGAATCAACCTCGGTCGTCAAAATGAGTATCGGGAGGAGTTCCTATTGTTTAGAGTTCAATCATGACAGACACGCTAGTAAAACAAATGCATGAATAAAAGAGACAATGCAAACGCATGAATCAACTTACACGTGAATATGTAAATCATTTTTCTCATACGCAAGTACAGAATGATGAAGGCATTCCCATCGTCACGTAGCGTACAACAAAGAAAGTGGTTGCGTATATTCAATGTAAACACTGGTCATGAAGTCATGGAGATATTTTCCTCATATCAAAGTTGATTGCAATACCAACAACTCATTAAAATAATTGCTTTAAAATGCATTGTGCCAACATTTTAGTATGTAGCTGCGTATCTGCGTAAAGGCAGTTACGCCGCTGTTGTCAGGAAAGCCGCTATATAGGAGTTGTTCTATTGTGGGAGTTACACACAAACAAATCCCAGTCACCTTATTGCAACAACACTAGAAAATAAGTAAATTCATATTTTGGAGAGCACAAAGTGCACTTAAAAGTTTGGACAGAATCAGTTGCACAGTACAGATAAAGTTTGTTTGTAGAAAATGATCTCTCCCTAGGAATGGTAAGTGGTTCTTGTTGTTGTTGTTGTGGGGTTTAACGCCATTTTTCAGCACGATAGGCTATACATGTCGGCCAGTATTAATGGTGGAGGAAGAACCCGGAAAACCCCGGAAAGAACCACCGACCCACGAGAAGCTACTGGCAGGCTTTCTCACATGCCCACATTGGCTGAATCTTAGACTCGAACCGCCGCAGACAGAGGTGAGATGGCAGTGATCCGTAACGAAGAGCGCTTTAGACCACTCGGCCACTCGGGGCCCTGGAATGGTAAGTGGTGCAGTTCATATATAACCCAGGTAAAGAATCTACATACATAAGCGATGAGCATTTTGCAACAATTTATGACAATATTCAAAATTACAATTTTAAAAACATTTTTACATATTAGTTAAACTTACACTGAAATAAACATTGACATCCATCAGGAGTTGTAGATTCTGCACAATTCTCGTTTAGGACAAACTAGACTCCATTAGAAGACATTTTTAAAAATCACATGCCAATATAGCAATCCATTCGGGAGAATCAGTGATTAGATTGTCAATCTGTTAACTGTGGTGACCATAGTGGATGTCTGCGGAGCACCATTTTCATTTAAGACCAATTAGATATCACAAGAAGTCTTTAGGAGAAAACCCTATTTCGATACGACCATGAATATTGGGGAAGTAACGATGGCAAATTTTTAAGATGGCCGCAATGGTGGTCATATTGGGTGTCAGACTGATAAAATTTTCATTCACGATCACCTAGATACCACAATAAGTTTTCTATCAAAACCCCATATCGATTTGACTTTCCATTTAGGAGAAGTAGCAACAAGAAAATGTTCAATTTCGCTGGCATGATGACCATATCTGATATCAGATCGACACCATTTTTGTTCAGGACCAACTAATTTTCACAATTAATATTTTGGTGGAAACATCATATCTTAGTGATTTTCCATTTATGAAGAGTAATAAGACAAGAATTTCAATCTGACTGCCATAGTGGTCATACTAGTTGTCAGGTCGGCACCATTTTTATTTGGGACTGACTAAATACCCTGGACATGTTATAGTGATCTGACGTTCCATCTAGGAGACGTAGTGATAAGATTTGCAATATTGCGCTGTAGCAGCTGCGCTGGATATCAGCTCCGATTATTTTGCATTGTAGTATGGATCATCAATACATCAGTATATGTCTTCAGCGAAAACCCCATGGTGATATGAATTTACGCTTAGAAAGAGTAGCAGTAATAAGATATTCAAGATGACGGCTGTAGCGGCCATATCGGACATCGGTATAATTTTCATTTAGTTCCAGCTAAATTTTTTAATAAGTCTTTTAGTGAAAACCCGATGTCAATATGACCATCCATTCAGGCGAAGTAGGGATAACAATATTTTCAGAATGGCTGCTGTGACAGCCATATTGGATATTTGCCAAGCCTCATTTTCATTTAGGACCAGCTAAACATTGTGTGTGTGCAAAGTTCATGGCATTTATCTGAGTAGTTTAGAAGAGGTATCGATAACAAACTTGCCCTGAAGGGTGCACGTACATCGGATGACGGATGACAGACAACGGCACATCCCATAAGCTTGTCTGGTCTAGCACCCGTAGAGCTAATATATATATGCTAGAGACATCAACGCTGAACATATTTTTAATTTTGTCTGCATATAATATCACACGTCCTAACGAGATGATCATAATTTGCTATTGTCTTGCACAAAAAGATAAATACTGTATACAACCCAGTCCTTACTTTGTTTTAGACGGCAGCCGGTAAAACAGACAGTTCCTTTTTGAGACATAGGAGAGAGCGATTAAATTTTCAGAATTTTAAACAAAAGAGAGTATCAGAGTGACACACAAATATTGATTGTGATTCATCGATTTCATTGATCTAGTGCATCTTTTGAATATTGTATAACGATATTGTTCAGGCTCTGGGAGTCGTGTACTAAAGTGACACGGGTGACGTTTGTGGTGTCATTACTTAAAACAAGACAAAATCTCGTAACATTAACTTTATACTGTCAAAATTTTGAATGTCTGTCTTATTTTAACGTAAATTAATTTAAAAGGTTCCCCATGTGTTGTCCAATGAAAGGCTAGCAATTATTGTTTATCCTACCACTGCCAGGCTTGAGGAGAACGTTTTACAACAAGGATTAGTACAAGCGAACTACGTGGGTTTAAAAAACCATCCAAATGTTTAACTCATTTTGGCTCTTTGGGCATTTTTCTGCAAGAAAACAGAAATGCTGCCGCATTAATACCACTATGACACGTGCAACCCCAGTTTAAGAGATCAAGCTGTTTCAAAATTAGTCCATGTTCTTGGATAGCACCAATTAGTGGTACAAATCGATACAGACTTACACTACGTTGGTTAGAAACCTAAGAATTCATTTCCAGTTGCTGTTAACTAGTAACAATTTCGTGCTGCGAGATCTTTCGAACCCGACACCGCCATAAGAAATGATTAATAGATAAGTAGCTTTGCACCGATAATGATGGTGATCTTTTCATACAGGTGAGAAATGACAACTACAAGATAAAACTGCGTACATTTCATGCTTCCTCTCACTCTATGGAGATTAGAATGTATGCATGTCGATCGCGTGACGAAAAACAGAAGTCCCTTGTTCATAAAACAATGCTGGAAGAATTTGCTCAAGGAAGGCAGACATCATTACAGTTACAGTCTAAATAAAGTAGGGCCGGATAGGGGTGTCAGGGTTTCCTGGACCCCCCAGGCTATCCCCTCCCCAAACCCCCACAAACAAACGTAAACATACAACCGTACATTCACTTGTCACATGAAATTTGACCATTGTTTTTTTCTTGCGTAGGTCTGTTGGGTATTATGCACACTTTTAGTAAATACACACATAGCCTTTCGTGTTCGTGCCCTTTCGAGAAAAGTTTGGGCCCTTCTCAAATTTGGACCCCCCTCCCCCTCGAACACTTGACCTAATTCGGCCCAGTAAAGAGACATTGTGTGTATGACATCGCTGCAAACTACCAAGATAGCGCTTTAATTAGAATAATGTTAGAACCATAAGTAGAGGATTTTCTTAGCCCGGGTCCACTACCACACTGTTCAGATTTAGGCTCTGACCATGAGCTTGAGTTTCCGGCATAAAATGTTACGTGGAAAATGGGCAGTATTCTTGATGCGACATAGACGTGTGACCTGCATATGGTAGGATAGGACATACATATAACAACTGTACGGTTTCCCTGCGCTATACAGAATTGGAATTACAAAGAGGCCGACAATATAATTTAAATTTCAGGCGTGGGGGCAGAGACCGGGATCATTTGGAAAAAATCCGGCCGCCAAATAACTTGAATAAATGGTAATTAGTAGAAAAGGGAACTAATTAAATCCAACATACTAGTTGAAAAATTATACTGAAGTAAAAATGTAAAAATGTCCTGGTTTAAAAGAAAACTCTTCCATCCAACTCCCACAGACCAAAATGAAATGATCGGTCTATAATACTCTGGCAGTCATGTTGTAGATATTTTAAGTTCAGACCTATATGAAGGTATTTTGGGACTTCACTGGCGTCAAACTTATTTGACGCCATTTTATTCAATTCGAAGGACATGGTTGGGTTATTTTATCTAAGATAAAAATGTTCCACAAATGATCGTCTTGGATTTATGTCCAAACTTCAATTAGGTGCACAAATTAATTTCGGGATAATTTGTTTTTACATTTTGTTTTAATACTGGGGAAAAAGTGCTACGGTCGGCAACTAAAAACAGGGACGGTAGAAAGACAGGAAAGACTCGTACATTTTTGCCGGCCTTAACACCGAAATTGTTAGTAGACATAAGTTGATATGCATATCTATATTTTTGTAACTCCTGGTACATAATGTTAGTTAACTTGTGTAATTTGATTCATTATTGTAAATTGTAGAGAATATCTTTTGTTAGATTTTGATCACGTGACATTCGGTCTGTTTAGAGAGTAAAATTACACATGATCTATAAATAGATGCTTACGTATGTGTTGGCAAATACTAATACTAATCTTAATAATAAGATGTAATGGCACATTTGGATTAATTTCTCAATGGCTGTTTGGGTTTTGACGGTTCTAGAAGAGTTCAGTAACTTCCAAAAATAGGCAGTTTCGAGACAAATTGAGCAGTAAGGTCTGTCACGTGGGCTATATTGTGAAATATAGTCGTAATAGATGGTGTATATAAGAAGAGAGCCGTGCAATCAAATTCATGAGTTTCATCGGTCATTTCATTCACTCGGGGGACGTCGAAGAAGGAAGACCGGAGCGACAACTGCAACACTGAAATGGGTGGAGGCGAGGAGCAGGAACAACGTGCTGTACGTGCCGTCACGACTATCTACGAAACTAGCAGAAAAAGGGAGCATGGCCCTGTGCATGTGTTAGTATGCCCCACCCACCCACCAACCCATTCAATTAGTAGTAACGAGTTGTTGTTATAGGGTTTAACGCCATTTTCAGCACAAGATAGACTATACATGACGTTCAGAATTAATGATGGAGGATGAACCCAGGAAAACCCCGGAAAGAACGACCGATCCACGAAAAGCTACCGGTAAGCTTTCTCACATACTCACATTGTCTGAGCACGAGACTCGAACCCAGGCAGACAGGTGAGATGGCAGTGATCCGTAACGGTGAGCACTTTAGACCACACGCCCATTCGGTGTCCTCAGTAGTGACGAGAGGCAATGCCATCGCATGAAGTAAATAATATTGTAATCTAATTACAATAATTTATAAAACAGGACTTGGCGTATCAGCAGTCCAGTTAGTCAGCGGGGCTTCCGACATGTTGGAGCTGGGAGGCCACGATCACCAGCCCTATTGGATGGGAACCAGTTGTTGTTAGCCGAGCTGTCAATTAGCTGTACTGGAAAAGGGTGAGGCGACCTTGTAGTGTGATGGATGTGCACCGTGCAGTGAGTGCCACCGGAAAATGTAAAGAAAGCTAGCCCAGACAAAAGTGCAGCCTTTCCGTAGAAGTCTAGACGTCCCTTATTAGCGAACTCAAAGCTAAAAGGTCGAACAATGATCAATATTGCCTCAGTGAATGTTTGAGGTTTTCATTTTGGTTATTGAAAACCTGTTTTGACATTATCTTTATCTGCACAATCCTGGTTTGATCCTTTATACACCACCATCAAAATTAACAATAATGCTTGATACAAAATTAATGAGTCACTTAGACTTAACTGATTGGTAGTCATTTTGAAAATAGAAGTACACTTTGTACAATAAATTCAAACTGAATGAGTGAATCACTAATCCAATTAGCTTGACTTAATAGATTTGGCTAATTGCACGGGTGGCTTACATATTATTGGTAATTTTAAATTGACCATTAAACTGGTCTAAATTTGATTTCGTTTCTGTGCTTTAGTCGCCTCTTGCCGGGTCATTCTCCTCCTCTTGTTCGCTCGGACATTTTCACTTAAACGAGATGTGGAACTATTTCCACTCGTCTAATTTAACAGGTGCCCCGATGAGCGTGTAAGCACAGAAAGGGGGTGGCGCAATGAATGGGTGGTTCCCAATAAGCGTCTTAGCAGTACATTCAAATTAATACAATGGGCACGTGTATCTCTATTCCAACCCATTGTATGCCCCGTCCAGCATAAATGTTCCGAAAACGGACTAATTAATAAGCACACGGTGTGTGCATCATTACGCAGGGGAATGTGGCACTTTTTCCTTCCCTAGCGAATAATTAAATAGCCTGTCGTGCAGGCATAAACTCGTCACTAATGCCCGAATGGGCGAAAGCGACGTTAATCTAAGATCAGTCAGTCAGTCAATCAAATTCATTCCGATTTTGGAGTCATTCTCATTTCTTGTGCTCCTATTTTAAGTTCTCAGACATGTTTTATGTAGTATTTATATATTATTAGAGAGGAAAAAAATCCCATTTGTTTAGACTACTCAGTCGAAATAGAAAGTTCTCATTATTTGGACTATGATATTATTCTGGAACTGCTGTGAATTGTTCGAAGGAGTTCTGGACAACGCCATCTTGACAAAGTTACTATTCTTGGCGGACCAGTACATTTCCGGTTTTGAAATTTATACGGAACTTTTCATTCATTTGGGCTTTCGAAGAACTTGGTCAGGATTATTTTGGATTCACCTCAAAATACTTAAGTTTCTCTCACATTTTCAATGATAACTTTGATAATCAAATTATTTATTGTGTTACAAAACATTTTGGTTTTACTTCTCCTATTGTTACTTAGTTTATGACCATAGAGTCGTGATAAAGTCAAACTCCATCAGAGTCACAGGAAACACTAATTATTCAAGTTTATACAAACATTTGTTTTAGCAAATCATTGAAAGTCTAAAAGTCATTGTTTATTACATACGTAACTGGCATATATATTTTGAAGTTTTGTTTTCAATATTTATTTAACTGTTTTTCCTTTCTTTGTGATAAATTGATGACGTGCATTTGGTACAGGAACATTGTTGAGTTAGGAGTCTTACAGCAACAATAGCAACATGATACAATACTCCAACATACTTCAGAGCGTAAATTAGAGCTCCGTTTACAGTTTCGCATGGTACACATGGTTTGATTTTAATAAAATGAATTTACCAAGTTTTTCTCACTGGTTATCTTGGTTATTTAAAATACTTTCTATATATTGGGTCTTATTAAAATAACTTTTAATTCCCTTTATTTTGTATGCATGATTGATTGGTTTACTTTGGGTTGTAGAATATACAGCTTGCCCTTCAGATGTGCACCTGCTAGCCCCGCGGGATCATTTTCACTTCCTGGACTTGAAAGGTAAACTGGAAAAAACGAGCCGAAAACATTTTCTTAAAAAAAATGTTTGGGTGTTTTTTGTATGATTCTTTCATTGCACTATTTTAAAAACAGAAAACGTTAGTAAAGTTTGGGACTAATTTAGGTTCATTTTTCTAGCACATGGAGTCATCCTTTTATCAGCCGTCTGTATATAACTTCCACAATGACCACGTATTTAGAAATACTAGTCACACTACATGAAAGCAGCATAGAGGTTTGCCAACATTCTCTCCCGTGTGCGTGTTGCCAAAGCTAACAACTTTACCTTACTCTAGTCCCTCTCGAAGAAATGCACACTAAATGTACAGCGCATGCTCAACAACATATTTCACTGATTGAGAGTTTACTTGTAAGAATTTTGGCTCCTATGTTTTGTTTATGTTTGCATTTAGACGGGAGTTTCGTGCGTTGGCAGGCTTGAAGTCTATTTCGGTAACACACGATACGCCCAAATTTCGATTGCCTCTTCAGTTCGGTTTTCAACCAACTCTAATGAATGCCTGAATCCTCCATTGTTTTCAGACATGAACATGATCATGATTGTGATGACAGTTAAAATTTAATCATTTTATTAATATATGTAATCAATAGTTTTTCTTAAAAATGTGTACCATTTGTCGATGAGTATAGAAGGCATACGATACTGTATTGGTAAATATCGAATAGCAATAGGTCTAAAAGCTCAGTAACTGACAATTTGAATGATTCACGTGGAAAGCAAATTATGAAAAGCTAATACTTGAAGCCTGTTTTGTCTTGTTTCGGTTTCATTTTTGTGTATTCTGATGGCGCCTTTTTATTGATCACGCAAATATATACCAGAGGATAAATAGTCTTTACACATATTAAGATCGATTCATCCGGATGGGAAAAAAGAAACTGTGCGCGCGCACGCACTTGTGTGTGTGTGTGTGTGTGTGTGTGTGTAAGCGAGAGAGAGAGAGAGAGAGAGAGAGAGAGAGAGAAAGAGAGAGAGAGAGAACAAACAAGCCTAAATATGGAAATGCGGGTTTGATGAACACACATAAGAGCAAACCTACTTTCTAAAAGTAAAAAGACGGTAGTCCTAAAGGAGATATTGCCACGGTCGTGTCGTGTAATAAATTTGTACGCTCTGTCATGTTTAATAAATATGTACGCTCTGTCATGTTTAATAAATATGTACGCTCTGTGTTATGTAATAAATATGTACGCTCTATCATATGTAATAAATATGTACACTCTATCATATGTAATAAATATGTACCCTTAGTAATATAATATAAATATATACGCTCTATCTACATTATGCTAAATCTTCTTACCTGAACATTAACTTCTGACCTAGTTTTAACAGCAACGTTGTTGTGTACCATGGTCAGTGTGGTAGGCAGGCACGTGTTGCGTGTACATTTGTCTCTGTATTTATAGTAGGGATCATTTCAAACGGATGTAGCGAATTTTGAAACGTGTAATTTAAAAAAGAGATTAAACGATTATCTCCTGTGTTAATACGAGCAAATTCCAGTTTTTCTTTGAGACAATCCATGTACAGTATGTACTGCAGAACAGTTTATGAGCTGCGTGGCTGTCATCGACGCTGGTCAGTTCCAAAAGTTGACACTAAAACTGAGCTAGGAAGTGGACTCATCTCAACTTTGAAAGAACCTCTTTTTATATTTTAGATGCAAATGCGAAGGAAAAAACAAAATAAGAAATGAATAGTGTATGAAAGTATTTCGGATTTTTTGAGTAATCATGTCGCCTGCTAGAACAGCCATTGTGGAATTACACCTATGCACACTTAGTAGATATCGAAAAATGGTGGAAACACTAGTTTATAAAAAGGCATTAAACACTATATAGCGATTTAGAAAATGATGTAGATTTACAGTTACAGGCACCCTGGGCGGCGTACCCACACTTTTATAACTTACATGAGTGAAGTTCAAGCATAACAGAAATAGGAACATAAAACTGTATTCTTACGAGTGAGTCTTTTGTGTAAATCCGCCCATCCAGTTTTGTCGAAAGTATGTCAGATAGCTCCTATCCTGAGTGGATGTTTATGACTGCATTTGGAGTAGATTTAAACCACATTTCAAACAGGGTATATCAAAGAGTTTTGTATAGAATTACATTAGTTCCAGATAAAACCCACCAGAAATGTAAATATTAAAGTAACTGATTAGAAGATTTGTATGTCATTCAAGGAAAACGTAGGTGTTGTCGTAATAACACAACATACCTGTGGATTATGAAGTCCAAATCACCTCCCATATCTCTGAATCCAAGACAAAATGCCATGAAACATATATATCTCTCTTGAATCCGCACTTAGCACAACAACAGCAGCAATGTGAAAGCCACTAACAGGACAAGCTCCAATCTATAATCTTACAAGCTGCGATCTATAATCCAGTCCAGATTAACACATAGGAGATTGGCTATGTAATCATAACCGCAGCCTTGTGCTCTCTCTCTCTCTGTCCTCTGATGAATTGCTAAGTTGCACGAGATAGAAACAGCAATGAATTACAGTATATCGTTACTTAATAGTTCTGCAAGTTTATATAATGCATGCACACGGATTATTCTGTAGAGTGACAATGTAACCTGTTGTCATTATCAATGTCGACAAATAATTAAATACAGGTCTTGATTCGTCATTTAAAATAGTATAATGACACCAGAGAATATTTTATAATTTATAAATGTTCTTTAGTCGTTATGTACAAGTCAGGTGATCAATACAGCGACTTTCATTTTCGGTAATTTGCAACGTTTTTCTCAATCCTTTAAACGCATTAAAAATTTCTGATTTATGTTTAAATTTGCATATCTCGTAGTTAAATCTAAACCATCTACATTACGGGATCAGCTTGAGCTGCTTTCAATCGCTTTGTTTTCCATAAATTTCATCTCTTATTTTGTTGAATCATTTTAGATTGACCTTGTATAGTTTACATCTTTACTTTTTGTGCTGTAAACTTAAATTTAGCCGAAGATGAATGTGTGCATTTACTAAAACAGAATACATAATTTTACATGTTTCTTTTGCGATGTTATTATCATTGAAAGTAATCTCTAAATCAATATCCTTTCCAAAAAATTAGGTTATATTATTTTATGTTTGAACTCACAAATCAAACTATATTATTATCTTGCGGATTTTGTTTACATCACTACACTTTTATCACGTCCGAAATTGCAAGGAAATAGGCATCACCTCCAGTAGCGTACTAACGAATGAGGGGCCAGACGGGGCGGTTGTCCCCGGGCACCATAGGTCTTGGGGCGTCCAAACCCCTTTGGGCCTTCATCGTTGCCCCGGGTGCCATTTACCATTAGTATGCCACTGATCACCTCTCTAAAGAGTGCTGAATTTATTCGATATATGTCGACCATTACCGGAGTTTGACACTTCCTGAAATTAAAGTCGGGGCCTCGAGTGGCCGAGTGGTCTAAAGCGCTCACCGTTACGGTCGGTTGTTCTTTCCGGAGTTTTCCCAGGTTCCTCCTCCACCATTTATACTGGCCGCCATGTATAGCCTACCTTATGCTGAAAAATGGCGTTAAACCCTACAACAACAACAACAACAACAACGTTAAGGTCACCGATAAGTCTCACATATGACATGGACCGACCTTTATGACATTTACATAGGCAATACATTGTGTACTTTGCTCCTCAGCCCACGTTGCTCTGGCAGCCTTAATCTCGTCCTTGACGTACCTGCGCCATATCTTCCTTGGCTGCCAACGTTTCTCTTGCCGTGTTTGTTCCATTCTAGGGCCTGTCTAGTGATGTTTGGCGGCTTTTTTCAGTGTATGGGGGCGATCCACTCTCATTTCCTTTTGGAGATTTCTTGGTGAATCTGTATTGGGTCAGTGGTTTCCCACAAGTCGGTGTTAAGGATCCTCTCCTGCCAACGGATGTTGAGGAGGCGGCGGAGGCAGTTGTTCGCAGTTTTTTGCAGGTTGTCTTAGTCACTATCCAGGCCTCCGAGTAGTAGAGCAAGACATACGTCTCGTTTGTGTTAACACTGGAACTTGTTTTTTTTTTATATAGAAGGAATATGAGCTCCATATCTCTTTCAGGGTGTTAAATGTTTGTTTTCCAAGTTCTGTTCCAGATGTCTTGGTCTTTCCCTCCATTGGTGGAGACATTGCTCCATATATAGGTGAACTGTTCAGCTTCATTAAGGTCCACTCCGTGTAATTGTATTTTTGATATAATGCTTATTGTTGGTTTTAATTATACTTGTCTTCATGGCGTGCATGTGAAGTCCAGGTTCTTCTCCTTTTGCCATGAAGATGGTCCTTACTTGCACGTGCTTGTCATTGTGTGACGGAAGGAACAGGTCATGCGCAAAGTCCAGGTCTTCTTGCTGTTCTGAGAAATTCCACTGTATTCCAGTTCGGTATAAATCAATAATGCCTACTGGATTCGTACTAAACTGAGAAAAGTTTGCTTGTCCATAAGACAATTACGAAATGAATATGACTTAATAATGATTAAGTCAATATTTTAACTCTTTTAGATTCCTCGATAATTTGATTAATTCCAAACAATTTTTGATTTTGACATTTTTTCTTTTTGATATTGCTCATCTTGTATTCAAATGAACAAATATCCAACAAATCATAGAAATTTCACGGAAAGCTGGATTTTCGCTTCCTTTCACAAAAGAATAGAGATCACATGTATTCATATCCATATCAATGCATCTGTATATTCTGTACTGCACATCATGTTAAAAAAGTGCTTTATTTATGAAAGTTGTGAGATTTATGCTCCAAGAGATTTCTTTCGTTTAATGTAGGATATACTACGACCCGACAACGCGTTTAGTGCTTCTTTGATCAGCATGACGCCCGAAGAGTATGCTTGAATTCTGCAGTCATTAAGCAGCACTAGGCAGTATACCCTACTGTATATACTCACTGATACTTCCATGAAAACTGCAAACAAAAATGATCCGGATCTGCCGTATCTTAATGCACCTGTAGACCAGGGTCTACGTTTTATATTCTGCTTATTACTTCTTAGAAACTGCACAGACCCAGATCTGCCGACGCATTATGCGTCGGCAGATCGGGGTCTATGCAGTATGCAGTAGGACTTGTCTTAAAAGCGAGTACATAATGTACATAACCGACGTAAGCAACGCTCACATGAAAAACAATATAGGGAAATCTCTCTGTTCGTTTGGGTTGGGTATGAGTATACACGGAACATAGGGCACGCGTCATCTTGTCCCAATCTAGACGTTATGCCTCTTTATCCTACTGTATTGTACATCTTGATGTTAGTCAAGAACAATGCTGTTTACTGTGATAGAAGAAATAAAAGTCAAAGTGAGGACGTATATTCATTAATTTTCTGTAATTATATACTCGAAATGAGGAGTTTTAATGTTAAATCAGTTTCGTTGGTGACGCCTAGTAAAGATAAATGAATTGTAGAGAGACTAGAGAAATAAGAAAATCCCTAACTTCCGCCCAAATCGCACTTAAGTCTGCAAGTTTAACTCCTAATTTCTGCTGTACGCATGTTTTGACACTGAAACATTCAGGAGTACCCGATACGATTTTTCTTCTATATTACAACACGTGGGTTCGAGTCTCAGATTCGGCTAATGTGGGTATGTGAGAAAGCTTGCCAGTAGCTTCTCGTGGGGTCGGTGGTTCTTTCGGGTTTTTTCTGGGTTCTTCCTCCACCATTAATACTGGCCGCCATGTATAGCCTATCGTGTGCTGAAAAATGGCGTTAAACGCTACAACAACAACAACAACAACAACTATATTACAACACATTCTTCTTTACATCTTTCCAGAGGTCACACATACGCAATTTATCATCAGCGCACTAGTCATGTGCTTAAAAATTTACATTTTCGCATTGACTGTGAGCGCTGAGAAACATTTATACATATAAACAAAACATCACCAATTACTTGGAAAATCCCTTGCAAAATCCGCATGATTAGTACTTTCGCCACAAGTTCGCAAACCCATCAACAATCTATACGTTTTTAGTCACCCTGTAAATCGAGTAGTAAACGAAGGTAGTTACTAAAGGAACGCTACTAAGCAAATATAGACATGTTTTGGGCTGAATGACATACAAAAGTTGCTCCTGGAAATCCGCTGCCGATCACGAATGTGGAAACATTACTCAAACAAGAAAATGGTCTGCATGAAAAACCCACCCCAGAGGTTCGATAATGCTCACATTTATTGTAAGATAGATCAAGATAAGTGCATACAATAACTGAATTCCATATTTGAAGAGGATGAGATACAATAGTAAGCAAAGACAACGAACTTTAACAATAATGATAATGCAGGGTGTATAAGTAGGTACGGAAGGACACGCACACAAACAGTAAAGCGGGATAAACACCAACATTAAACCTTGATAAATTTGTCACTTATCCATTATCAAGTCAATAAATTTATTTGCTCTGATTAGCAGCTGTTATATGACTCGGATCACGTGACCGCATCAATAAATAATTCCACTCTGATTTTGCTGCTGATACACATATCGCCAGAAGCCTTGTTACTGGAACTCTTTCCTTCATTTGGCGCATCGTAATGCTCAGACGGAGAAAACACACCTTTGGAAAATGTAATCAAATGAGAGTCAGAAAAATAGATTTGGAAGAATAAAATCTGATATGAACATTCTGATCGGTATGATTAGATGAAAAGGGTGAGTTGGACATTTTAGATCATTTTACAGAAACTCGACGCTCTGATATCTCTGTATGGAGATTCCCAGAATACTTTAACTTGGTTTGATGAGATGTAAAAATGCAACTTGTAAATTTTGCTATAAGAGCGATCCCTTTTCCGTGCTGTAATAAAAAAGACCAAGAAAAAAGTTTCGAGTGCAACTCATTTGAGACTATTTATTTGAAACGCGAGCTTATTTGTCTAATAGGTATTTCACTTGAGAAATGCTATGTAGATGGATTGCAAACAGACCCACTTAGAATACATCTTGTAAAAAAGGGTGCAGAATCATTAGAAGATTAAACAGATCGGAGATAAAAAGGTGTTTATTTTATCCCAGACAAATGAAAAATCCTCCAGATTCCAGGTTTTGTTCGTTTAGCAGCAACTGTTATAAATCTGAATTTGCAAACTGGATTGCCCAGGAATTTGCAGTTATGATTTCTAATCCCCGTATTTCTCCTCTAATGATGCTGTTTACAAAGAAATCTTATTTAGAAAATATGGCGGACAATGGCGCCATATTTTTATGGATGGCATTGCGTCTTCCTTAAAATAAAAAATCACTACATCGAAGAAAATGTAAATCAAAATCGCGTTTTTCTAATTATAAAATATATTTTTAGACTCTCGATTTGGTAGAGATTTCGACACGAGTGACATTCGTTTCACGCCATACCCTGGAATA